>CM026553.1:47336212-47532758 GCA_015143295.1 Tetracentron sinense | reverse complement strand
ATCATTCAGCTTTAGTATCAGACGTTCAGTATAACTTGTGATGTTTTCGACAGTTCTGTTGATTTGTTCCTTTAATATCTGTTGAAGTTGCGAATTGGGCAAAAACGTGAGACACAAACTCATAGAAAACCATGGCAGAGATCTAGTTCATAAGTTGTGGTCGCTCGAAGAGTACTGTGGTCCTAGTTGCAATATCCCAGGCGATGGAGCCACAGGGGCTAGGGGGAGGCAACCCCCTGAAAAAAAAATCAAAACAAAAAAAAAAAAAAAAAAAACTCCTATCAGTAACTAGAGTGGGCTTTCACGGGTTGGATTCGGACCGGATCTGACTATATCCGAATCCTAACGATCTCCTGTCGGATTCTACACTGGTCCTAATCGCATCTGATTATATTTATATAGATCCGAATCCGATCCGTTTAAGTGATGTGTTTTAGAAAACTCTCGATTATATAGAAAAGCTAATATGGACTCGGATGGAACGTGTAATATGTCTTAGTTTTCGGAGTATGTAAGGTTATGCATATATATCTAGTATATCTCTAAAGGTGGGATAAAAGGATGAAGTCGGAGCAAATCACCCGACTATCCCGAAGCCGACTATATATCGATTCTAACCTGGGGGAGGCCGAATCCGATCTGTGGAGCACTATATGTCTAAATCCGGCTAATTCTCTAGCCGGGATCCTATCTGAGCCATGATCGTCCTACAATTAGGGGCTAGGCAAGTCGAGAGGGTGGATGCAGTCACACCCCGCGCCGAAACAACTTCCCTAAGAAAAAATTATATTTTTTTGTAACTAGACACAAGAGACCAGAGGTCCGGCTCGGTTGCGCCCTTTCAAATTCGAGTTGCACAGCTAAACTCATGGGTCAGAGCCCCCGGGGCGGAGCACACGAGTGTTTTCCTTGGAAGGGGGGGGGGCAAAGTACATATAGCAGAAAGTTAAGGGATGGGGGTATGGCGCGTTGGGGGTTTTATGCAGGGGCGTTAAGGCTGGAGAACTTTTTTTGAGGAATGGGTCCATTGTAGGCAGACAATACATTAAGGGTCGTTTCGCGAAAGGGGTCGGACAAGCAAATCAAACGGTGCCTCTATTTTATAATGTCAGAGTATGAATAAGTACAGTATACATCATGGGTAAGTTACGGACATTTGCCTATGTACGAAATTGCCCGGGCTTCAGGGGTTGTCGGGCCACCGTCTGAAGACAAAGTCAACGGAAGTGTTGTTAAAAGTATTGTGCCGCACGCGAGGGGGTGGCAGCCAGGGTAACCGGAGGGGGGGGGAGAAAACAAAGAAATCAGAATAGAAGGGGGGAATGTGAGCGCCTGATCCCTGGGGAAAGGGAATAAAATTGGGATAGAGCAGTGTATAGGGATAGTACAAGGCTGGGAGCTCACGACGCGAAAGTAGGATGGGGGAGAACTTGGAGGGGAGAGGAGGGAAAGGGGTGTGTGTGCACATTGCGGGAACCATGCTAGTGGTGGAAACGCACCCCGTCATCCTCTGCTTGACACATACATCCATTTTAAACACTCATTGACTGTGGTTTAAGATTCACTCACACCCTAGGGTTTTATGCATCTATCCTTATTTTTTTATAAAATTAAAAATTAACTCCTAAAATATAAATCTTAACCAGGGTTAAAAGGGTTTATGTATAGCCATAAAGAAAATTTTATTAAATATTTTTGTGAGCGTCACTATATGCAAAATTTACATATTATGTATATTTTAAGAAAAAATTTACATACAATATTTTAAATTTTTAGAAAAATTGCCCTCTCACCCGGGGTCCCCGTGTTAGCCCCTCCAAGAGAATCCTGTCTCCGTCCCAAAAAATCACCAGCTTTTGCAATGTGGTGTCTCATGTGTCCTACAAGAGAGCAATGGGTACAAAGTGGATAGGATTAGTGGGGCATGGGATTCTCACAATCTAATGCAGGGCAAGTTGGAAGAGCATTATTTTTTGTTGACTAGTAACGAAGATACTTCATGGCCCGAATCTTGTAGACCAGTGCGGTATGATTTTATCGATGAAATCTGATTGATGCTTCGGTTTGTTTGCCTCTCTGCCTTCACGTGAGATGGCTTTCGGCCCGTAAGGATAATGAGTCGAATCTCAGATACGCCAGCAGCTCATTTCGTCCGCACACACTTGAGCTATTAGTTCGTTCTTTTGGGTGAAACTATTTAAATCCGAATATTAATATTTGAAAAAAACCGAGACAAGTGCGGAGTAGAGGATAGAAGCTGTTTCTAACTCTTTTATCAATGATAACTCAGAATTATTGAGTTCAATTTAAAAAAAGCATTATACATCAATGATGTTAACCTTGAATTAACATTAAAGAAAATTAAGAAATATGACTGGCCGAAAATTCTATGTATTTCTTCTCATCTATGCATATGTCACAAGGCAATTCAATATAGAGAATATAAGATAAACTTAATCTAGAAAGAGCTAGATAAAAGATGATAAACATCATCACTTTTTAAAACTAAATAGAGTTTTAGTTTATCTAAACTTCTAACAACCTCCCTTAAATTAGGATTGCAAATCGTCATGCCAAGCTTCAGTTTTCAACTTATTGAATATTTCAGACTTGAGTGACCTTTGTAAAATGTAGGAAACTGTTATTCGCCTTTTGCACTATTCAATCTTCACATCTTCAAATTTTCACAAGTTCTCGAATTAAGTGAAATCGGTATATCAATGTGTTCATTTCGACAATGAAAAATCGGATTTTTGTAAGTGAAATAACCGAGCTTTTATCACAAAAAATCGTACTAGGTACTGCTTGAGGATGTGCATCTCCTCCAACATTCTTTTAAGCCATATAGCTTGAATTGCACAATGATGTCAATGCTATGTACTCCGCTTCGGCAGTTGAAAGTGCAATAACATCTTGTTTCTTTGATGACCAAGTAAAACATAATCTCCATAAAGAACACAAACCCAGATTTACTCTTTCTATCATCAATATCACCAGCCCAATCACTATCTGTGTACCCAATAAGTTAGGATCATCAGTACATTTATAAAAAAATACATTCATCAAGTATACCTTTTATGTATCGCAAAATTCTTTTAGCTGCTTGTAGGTGAATCTGACTTGGCACTCCATATAACGGTTAGTAGTCTGACTCCATACACAATGTCCGACCTTGTAACAGTTAAATACCTTAAACTCCCAATTAAGCACTTAAAATATATAGAATCAACTAAATTTCTCTTCTTTCTCTTGGACAATTTCAAACCAGTTTCTATAGGAGTTTTAACAGGTTTAGAATTTTATATCCTAAACCTTTTGAGAATCTCATTTGCATACTTTTTTTGGAAAAAGAAAAATTCTATTGCTCATCGGATTTACCTTATCCTAAGGTAATAACACATCAGACCCATATATGTCATATCAAATTCATAAATCATAGTTCTCTTTAACTCATCAAAGATAGCAAGATTATTACTTGTGAAGATAAGATCATCTACATATACTGAGACTAACCATAGATCATCAAGCTCATTATATTTAACATAAATAACATGTTCATTAGGACACTTATGAAAACCATTATCATGGAGATATGAATCAATACAAGTGTACCAGACCCTTAGAGCTTGCTTTAACCCATAGAGTGCTTTATTCAGTTTGCATATCTTGTCTTCATCATCATTCTTCACATATCCAATAGGTTGGTCAACATAAACCTCTTCTTCAAGAATTTCATTCAAGAATATTGACTTTACATCCATTTGATGGATTTTTCATTGGTTTTGAGCTGCTAAAACAACCAACGTTCTGATAGATTCAATTCTAACAATAGGAGCAAATACCTCATGATAATCAATCTCAGGTGTTTGCTTGTAACTCTTTACCACAAGTTTTGTCTTATGTCGGTTTAAAGAGCCATCTACCTTTAGTTTGGTCTTGTAAACCAATTTCACACCAATTGATTTATCCATTTTTCTTCCTGTACAGCTTTTCAAACCTGAGAGGATCACAGTCTGCAAATAAAATATAGCTCATCATATCACAATCATCATTATCAATATCATTATCATTAGAGATCTCAAAACCTCTAAATCTACTAGGCATAGAGGAAGTACGAGGATGATTCCTACGAATAGGAACTGAGGATGACGGTGTAACAGAAGATGATGGAGACAAAGATGAGGTACGTGGAAGTGGACTAGGCGGATCCATGAAATCCCTTTCTTGATGACTCAAATCTTCTTCAAAATCAACACTTATGCCAAGATGCTATTTTTCTGCTTTTGTTCACTCCCAAGCACTAGTTTTATCAAACTTTACATCCCTATTAACAATCATCTTATTAGTAATTGGATTGTAGAGTTTGTAAGCCTTCTTACAATACCCTACAAATATGTACTTCGTAGCTTTATCATCAAGTTTTTTTTCTTTCTTTAGGCACATGTGCATAAGCAAGGGATCCAAAAACACGAAGGCGAGAGATTTTTGGCTTTCTCTCACTCCATGCTTCTTCCGGTGTCATATACTGTAGGCTTTTTGTAGGACATTTATTAATCACATAAACTGCACAAGCTGTGGCTTCGACCCAAAAAGTCTTTGGAATACCCTTTAATTTCAACATACTTTTTACCATCTCCACAATTGTCCTGTTCTTTCTTTCTGCCACCCCATTCTATTGAGGTGTATAACTAGTGGTGGCTTGATGATTAATACCATTCTTCCTGCAAAAATCTTCAAAACCATGTGAGGTATACTCTCCACCTCCATCAGTTCTCATAATTTTTAAATTGTGACCACTCTGTTTTTCCACAAACAGTTTAAAATCTCAAAAAACATGTAGGACTTCAGATTTTTCTTTTAAAAAATAAATCTATGGTTTTCTACTATAATCATCAATAAAAGTGGCAAAATACTTATTATTATCTTAGAGGTGCAACTTAACTCACACAAATCTGAATGAACAAACTGAAGTGGTCTTGTAGATCTTTGTGACTACTCCACTGAAAATGGATCTTTATGTTGTTTTGCAATAATGCAACCTTCACAAATCCGATTTGGGTGATTTATAAAAGGTAGCCCTATCACCATCTTCTTTGAAGCAAGGTTCTTCAAACTATCAAAACTTAAGTGGCCAAACCGAAGATGCCATAACCAAAAATCTTTATGCATAATAGTTTTATAACAGGTAGAAATATTAGTCTTGATTTGCAAAAGGAACATACGATTCTTTGTCATAGGCCCCCTAACAATTAATTGACTATTAGCATATTTAAGGTCATAGATACCATTTTCAATATGCAAGATATGGCATCGCTCTTGAAATTGACCCACACTTAGCAAGATCCATTCTAATCCAGGAATATAAAACACATCTGAAATATGAAGATGATCACCATTCCTTATAGATTTTAGAATTTTACCTTTTCCTTTTACTTGTATCTTCTTGTTGTCTCCAAATTTGACCATAGAAGTGATGTTTTCATCCAGATTGACAAACATCTCTTTTCTTCCACACATGTGGTTGCTATAACCTGTATCCAATACCATTGACTGGTATTACCATCTTTTGTAGTATTACAAACTAACAGAATAGGAGCACTTGGATTTTCGTCTTGATCAACAAAATTATTTTTGTCTTCGCCTTCATCGGCTAACCTCTTTCGACACTTAAATTTATAATGATCATATTTATTGTAATAATGACATTGAACTTTAGATTTGTCATACCTATGAGTGTTATTATGAGATCTACCTCTTCCACGATCTCTTGAAGAGTCAAAACTTTTATTCCTTTCATCATCATTGTTGTAGAATCCTCTACCACGGCTACGGCCTCGACCTCCATATTTCTTTTTCGATTGGATGTATTGTCCATCGAAAGTTGGGTTTTGAGTGCTTGTTCTAAAGATGAGGACAATCTTTGATTCATTCGTTATTCGTGGGCTTCCAACGAACCCATGAGTTCTTCAGTTGACATAACAGATGTGTCTTTTGTTTCCTCTATAGCACACACACCATGCTCGAACTTTGAGGTAAGTGATCGCAGAATTTTTTCGCGATCTCTACATCGTTCATCTCCTTTCCATTTGCTCTCATTGATTTGCAGTGATTACTACTTTACCAAAATAATCAGTAATAGACTCTGTATCACCCATCTTCAAGGCTTCAATATCACCCTTGAGGGTTTGAATTCACACATTTTTTACTCTTTCTGCGCCCTTGTAGCTTTTCTCTAACAAATCTCATGCAATTTTTGCTAAAGTGGCCCTTGATACTCTATCAAATATCTTTTCATGTACAGCTTGAAAGATGAATACAATGTCTTTTGATCTTTCTTTCGTGCATCCCATAATGTATCATTCTTTGCTTGTGAGAGATTATCAAATGCTTGTTGATTTGCTACGTCGATATATCTCATCTCTACGAGATCACATAACTCTTGAGAGCAAAAAAGCACTTTCATCTGGATGCTCCAATGATCGTAGTTTGTTCCACAAAACCTTGAGAGTTGTGGTTGAATCATTGCATTTATAGCCATGATTTTCTTCCAAAACAAGAAACTACGATATATCGAACAAATCCCAAGAACTTGATTAAATCAAGTGATCATAGAGGCTCTGATACCACTTGTTAGCCTTGAATTAACTTGCAAAAAATTAAGAAAGATGGCTTTGAAAATTCTACGTATTTCTTCTCATCTATTTATATGTAACTATCCAATATATAGGGAATACAAAATAAACCTAATCTAGAAAGAGATAAGATAAAACAGATAAACATCACCACTTTTGAAAACTAAATAGAGTCATAGTTTATCTAAACTTCTAACAGATGAAACTTAAAACATCCGAATGTATGGGTAGAACTTACAAGTTCCATATTTGTAGAACTTTTGCACTTTATGAAATAATATAGTTTTAAAAATTAAGTAAAATTAAGCATGAAACAATGAAAGTTCTAGACTTTAAAAATTCCACCAAAAGAACTGACCCTTAAGACTTTTATAATCTGTTTGAATTTGAATATTAGTATATCCAATCCGACAAATATATCTCACTTTTTTTTTGTTGACAGATAAATATATCTCACTCACTCATTATAATATGAGCGATGAGGAGTGCTAGCCCTATTCTCAAGTGTTTTCTACTCTCAACTTGAACCAATCACCTATTCAAATTCTCTGTTAAAGCATTGCAATCACTGGAAAAAAAAATTGTACTTCAAGAGTGAGATTGGACAAGTGGTTGTTTTAGGTTGAGAGTAGGAAACTAGCCCGAGGAGGATGGGACTATTCCTCCATGCACTCACAAAGCCCCTTTGGAGAGGTTTCTTGGACTCACCCTTATAGCACCTTAGCGGTTACCTTAGGTCTGACTGTGTGGTGTGTGTGTTAGCCGTAATTATTTTTCATTTTCATTTTTATAAAGTAAGGTTGAATGCTTTAATTTTAAGGGTTAGTAATTTTAAACACAATTAAAGGGAGTAAAAAAAGGGACACATGTCACAAAAAGGGCAAGATGGTAAATCCCCTCTTCAGCTTGAGGAGGGGATTATTTTTCCTATAATATACATATAAGTTCATAAGAGTAAAACATTTTTATTAATATATTTTTTCACATAATTTAAAAACATATTAAATTACTAATTTTAATATAAATAAAAAAAATTAACAGAATTATATATGTTTGACTTTTAAAAAAATTATTGAAGAATAAAAATGTTTTTAATCAAAGTCTGTTACACTCTGTTTCACTTTCTACCGATATCGATTTGGATTCGGAAAGTGTAATCAGATTGAATTCGGATCAATTCGCTACTTCGATCTCATTTGCCATTCAGGTGAATGTTACAGAGTTATGGGGACGTGAGACAGGGTGGAAAGCCTAGCAACCGGCAAATAGGGTGAGAGGGTGGATGAAAAGGCAGGAGGCTGGGACCATGAATGGTAAAAACGAAAAGGAGAATAAAAAACAAAGGTAGAAGCAGATTGTTTAGCCAATGATGGATTTCACGTCACATGATGAATCAAATAACTAAAAACGTTTCTAATACCGACAGCAGCTCCCGCTAAAACAATTGTAGCAGCTCTGATCCCCTCATCTACAAATATTTGAGCTATGATTCATACCTAATATTTAGATCTCGTCACCAGATCAGTCCATTAATTCAATCAGCCCCATTGATGCATTGGTTAATCAAAGTCGATTGCGAATAGGTATATGTCTTTCCTTGTTGCATTTCCAATCGGGTAATTGATTTTAAAAATGTGGGGGTCCAGTCAAATATTAAAAAAGTGATATGTATGTGTGATACAGTGATTAAAAAAAAAAGTGTGATTGATATAGTGATACAGATACTTGTCTTAGCTGTCTTGCTAAATAATGTCATTAAACTTTGCATTAACATATAACCATTATAATAAAACACTCAAAAAAGTTATAAAGCATTTATAAAAAAAAAAACATCAACACAAGTACACATCTCTACTATAATGAAGAGAAGCCCCCTAGTCATGGAATTCCCAAATTATCCCCCTAGCCTGATTTTTGTCAATTCCCAAACTACCCTTATATAAAACCTTACAAATCTTCCTTCATTTAATGTCTACTATAATGAGAGACTTCTCTAAATAAGAGAAGCTCCCCTAATGATGGAAATTTCTAAACTACCTCCTCAGCCTGATTTTTGTTAATTCCCAAACTACCCTTTTATACAAACCTTACAAATCTACCTTCATTTAATGTCTCTACTATAATGAGAGAAGTCCCCTAATGATAGAAATTCCTAAACCATCCCCGTAGCCTGATTTTTGTCAATTCTCAAACTACTCTTATATATAAACCTTACAAATCTTCTTTCATTTAATGTTTTACTTAATTTCTAAACTACCCATTTCTCATCTACAATCTACTAAACTACCCATTTCTCAAATAGTAGCGTGATTTTTGATAAATTCCCAAACTATCCATTTCTCATCTACAATCTATTTAAAGTTATAAATTCCCAAACTACCCTTAAGACAAAACCTTGATTTAATATTTTACTTAATTCCCAAACTATCCTTTTCTCATCTACACCTTTTGACACTCCTTAATTGTGGTTAAAATTCACCCACCTCAAACTACCCCTTTCTCATCAATTGCACTCACAGGTTAACACGTGCCCCTTTTGACACTCATTAGCTGTGGTTAAAATTCACTCACCTCTAGGGTTCCCTAGTCACTCTCCCCCACCCTCTCTCTCACGTGCATCGGACTGTACACACGTGCAACGCGCGTGCCTTCCGCTAGTCCTTAAAGAAAGGCGAAAGAAAAAGGTATTCACTATACCTTAAATTAATGCATCAACCTTGATATTTTTCTTGAGAAATTTCACAAGTTGTCTTAAATCTAATGAAAGGATCTTGATTACCAAATAATTTGTGTTAAAATAGTATAGCAATTAGACCCAAATTAGTAAATCCACAAAAAAAGAATAATAACACCTGTGCGACAATGAAAGTACAGGTTCTTTTTTGGTAAACTCAATAACACCACAAGGTGATTACTGAAGGCAAGACAAGGAAACACTCACACCACCCATGCAGACCACACACACACCACATGAAGCCCAAAGTACAGGTTCAAGACTTAACCAATGTCCACCATTAATCATAGGGTTCTTATACATTGTATATATCTATATCTATAAATCTATAAATGATAAAAGAGACGGTAGATACACCCCCCACCTCTTGTGTGAGTGGTAGGGGTGTGGCCTTCCCATGCTGGAGGTCTAGGGGTCTAATCCCACCCGGGTAAGAGTAAGCAAGAGCTCAACTGCACAAGCTAACCCGTATTAACAGTCTGACTCTACTAAGAATTTCTAACACAAAAAAAAAGAGTAGTTGAAGTCAACAAACATTTCTATTTCCTATTATACCCTTATTCTTTTGCTATTATATAAAATGCATCCAAGCCCACAATTGGCTTTCCGATAATACCCTTTGCTATTATATGTTCTTGTCAATAATATACTTCATCCATAGTGTATATCTTTTTCCTATTATATCCTTTTATTTTTGCTAATATATCAACTGCACCCAAGCCCACATTTGCCTTTCCAATAATACCCTTTGCTACTATATGTTCTTTTCAATAATACCCTTAATCCATACTGTATACGAATTGTACTAGACAAAAGTTGAAGATCACAACCATAAAAAGACAAAATTGTTTAACCAAGAATTAACACGTCCCGTAACAAGAATTTGATACCTAAAATACCCCTTATAATATTATTATTCCCAATTTGATATCGAAAATATAACTCATGATTTATTTGTATTCCCAACATGTCCCGTAAACAAGAGTTTTGTACCCACAAATACTCATTATTTTGTTTGATACTGAAAATGCCCTCATAATATTTTTAAATTCCCAACACATGTTGTAACAAACATTTCATATCGAAAATACCCTCTTAAATAATAAGCTTGCACGTCATGATTATTTTTATTCCAAACACATTATGTCACAAGAGTTTGATGCGGAGAATAACCTTCATATTTTTTTAATTCCCAATGCGTCCCTAACAAGAATTTGATACCGAAAATACCACATATGATTTTTTTATTTACAACATGTCTCCTAACAAGAATTTGATACCCATAATACTCCTCATAATTTTATTAATGCCAATTTGATATAGAAAATACCCCTCATAATTTATTTTTATTCCTAAAATCAGGAATTTGATACCCAACACTACTCCTCATAATTTTGTTTGATACCGAAAATCCCCTCATGATTGTTTTATTCTAAACACATCTCTTAACAAAAGTTTAATACCAAAAATACCTTCTTAGTCAAGAAGCTTTGCATGTGCTTTGCAGATGCACGACCAATTTGATACCGAGAATACCCTTCATAATTTGTTTTATTCCCAACACGTCCCTAACAAGAATTTCATAGTGAAAATACCCCCCCACATGATTTTTTTTATTCCTAACATGTCATGTAACAAGAATTTAATACATGATTTTATTTAATCCCAACATGTCCCATAACAAAAATTTGATACCCAATATACCGCTCATAATTTTATTATTCCTAATTTAATACCGAAAATACTCATGATTTATTTTTATTCCCAACATGTCCTGTAACAAGATTTTGATACCCCAAAATACTCATGATTTGTTTGATACCAAAAATACCCTCATAATTTTTTTTATTCCAAACACGTCCTGTAACAAACATTTAATACCAAAAATACCCTCTTAATCAATAAGCTTGCATTTGCACAACCAATTCGATACCGATAATACCCTTCATATTTTTTTATTCCCAACACGTCCCTGACAAGAATTTGATATCAAAAATACCTTACATGATTTTTTTATTCCCAACATGTCTCATAACAAGAATTTTATACTCAAAATATCCCTCATTATTTTAATATTCCCAAATTGATGCCGCAAAATACCCCCTCATGTTTATTATTCTTCCCAACACGTCCCATAACAAGAATTTAATATCCAAAAATACCCCTCATGAATTTGTTTGATACCAAAAATACCCTCATGATTTTTTTTTATTCCCAACACATCCCATAATAAAAATGTAATACCAAAAATACCCTCTTAATTAATAAGCTTACAAGCTTGCACGTGCACAACCAACTAGTGTTTATATAAATGGTATTAAGTAGATGTGGAGAGCCAAGTGGGGCGGGTCAGGACAAGGACTTGGCCCAGCCCTTCGTTAACAGATCATTGAAATATTGGCCTTACTCGCCTTTGGGTATTTAGAAGAAAAAAACCTTATCTATCGTAAGCTTCAAAGGGCTGATGGGCTGGGCCGGGCCAGTACCCTTGCTGGGAATTGACACTAAATTTGTCAACAAAGATATAAAAAGCCTACACCACCAAAAAAAAAAATACTTCACTTAAATAAGTGAAAGCGCTTTTCATTTGAACACGCAAGATCCAGAATTCAAGGGTGAATTTGGTTTTGGTCAAACAAGCCAGCCCAAGTACCCACCAGGAGTTAGTACAATTGTCTAACTCTAGCATCCCAGGTTTCCTCCTGTAGTTGTGTGTTCAACTCCCACTCCTCAACTTACCCGTGGGGAAAATTCTGAGTGGGTTAGTGCGGACACCTGAAGGGACTAGCCTTTGCCTCGACGGGTTTGGGACACCCTCCATTATTAATAATAATAATAAAAAGGTCCGCCAAGTTATACCCCAACCTCATAGCACCTAGGGATGCAACTAGAGCAGATTGGGGGGGATTAGGAGCCAAGCCCAAGCCCAAGCCCAAGCCCAGCTTAAGGATTCCTTTCTAAACCTTATGCTCAACAGTTGATGGGAGTTGGGCTGGGTTGGTCGGGTTACGTCGGATGAGATTGTAAAAATAAAGTTTTTGGCAGAAATTATTAACCTGGATACATCTTCACTTGCTAACGAAAATCCCCCTAGTCGTCCTCACTCCTATATTGGTCAACATTTTGTAATCAACAAATGTTGACCAATAATAAATTAGGCCACCTAAAAGTGCCACTTGAATCCATTAAGGGCACGAATCACAATTTTTTTAAAGCCATTTTAGGTAGAGGTATCAACGGCCTGGCTTGAATTTTGGTGATTTTTGAATAGGCCCGGCCCAAGCCGGACATGTTTACAAGATGCTTTGAAAGCCCGAATTAAGCCCAATTGACACCCCAAATTTTAAGAGATCATTCCCGAAAGCCTCAACCCAAGCCTAACCTTGCATTGGCTGGGTAGAGAGTTTTTACCCTAGCTCAACCCAAAATCTAAAAAATTCAGCTAAAGCCCACCCATGGGCTCAGCCCAAATTTCACCCACACACATAGGTCATCCGCCAGGCGTTTACCAATAAGATGCAAATCATTCAAGTATATACGCCCTAACATGGAGGAAATGGATTTCACCTAGCCCTCGCCAGACTATATCCGTCTTGCTTCCGTCCCACAGGTCAGGTCAATACGTGTCCCTCTTGACATCCTTTAACTGTGGTTAAGATACACCATACCTTAGGGTTCAAACATGTAACCTTTGTTTTTTTTTAAAAAATATTAAAAAAAATTAACTATAAGTTAAAACTTTATAACTTGGATTAAAAGAAGAGTGGTGTTATGTGCACACCAATATTTGATGACTATACCCCATTTAATAATTTTTGTATATTTTGAAGTTCTCTATATTTTTATATGTGCACCCCATTTTTAATTCTTTTATTTTTCAACTTGACTTCTCTATTCGTCATCACCTCTTTATGGTTTCAATTAGTCATCGTTTCTCCATTAATCAAAATTTTATCATGTTCTCAGATTTTAGTTTGATAATTTTTTTTATTAAAAATTAATTATTTAATTTCTCATATGTCGTTGATTTTCTTTATTTAATTGATAGCTATTGAAAATTTAATTATTTGTTTGACAACTTTTGATTATTTGAAGTTTCTCCTATTTAAGTCAGAGAAATTGTTAAAAATAAGAGGAAAAAATTGATCAATGGTATAGAAAATTTGGTACACCACTATAGTGTACTTGCATAGATTATTACCCATAAATAGTAAATGAGAAATTCTAAATCTTTAATTAAATAAGTGATGATTGCATTATTTATTCTTGGGTAAAGTAACTCTCAAATTAGTGACAAAAAAAAAGTGACTCTCAAATTAAAATGAAGCTAGCATTATCCTCTATTCTTATAAGGAAAATGATTATTTGAGCGGGCGCGTTCGCACGCCTTCACAGGATGTCATGTGTCCCTTTTAACTTTCATTTAATTGTGGTTAAAATTCGCTCACTCCTAGGGTTCATCATTTGGCTTTTAGAAAAATTATCTTAGGTCAGTTAATACTCATTAATTGTGGTTAAGATTCACTCACCCTTAGGGTTCATCCATCTAACCTTAGTTTTTAGAAAAATCACCCCAAGTTAGTTATTAAATGGGGTTAAGATTCACTCATCCCTAAGGTTCATCCATCTAACTTTGGTTTTTTTTAAAAATAATCTCAAGTTAGTTAGCACTCATTAACTGTGGTTAAGATTCACTCACCCCTAGGGTTCATTCATCTAACCTTAGTTTTTTTTTTTTTTAAATAATCATATTAGTTAAACTTAATCGTAATTAAAAATTTTGAAAATGGACGTGTGGTGGGTTGTGGGCACGTATGCGTTCCAGTGGGTGGAATGAGTGCACGCAGAGTAGCACTTCTCTTCTTCTAATTAATAAATTTAAAGTTTGGTGTGTCACTATAAATTTTATAAGTATTTTTTAAAAATTTTGATGTGCATTTAAAATTTTAATAAAGTAATGGTGTACAGTCATCAATTTTAAAAAATAGGGTGTAGTCATCAAATATGTGCACATAACACTACCCTCACCATTTATCTCAAGGATTAGAGCTGATGTGTCATTAGAAGAGATAAAATAGGCCAACTCAAATCCTGATCTTTAGTCTCGATTATAAATGTAGTCTTGATTATAAATGGTTAGGATTCGGGAGTATAATTGTGACTCGCCAGACCAAAACCAAAAAAAAAATAAAAAATCTATCCCTAACCCGGATGACATACTTAAAAAAAATTAAAAACATTGAACCGAACCATATGAACATGTTATAACCGTCCAAAATTGGTGATACAAAATGAACGGCAGCAGAAAGTTCAGGTGAAGGGTCAGAAAACTGTGAAGTTCTTTAGACTCATGCCCGAGAACTGCCAGCCATGGTCAACGAGATATCTGTCTGATCCGAGACGTGCACCTATCCTCAATGTAGTTCGTCGCACCAGATCAAATCCCCGAAAACGTTACCCTCTTAATTGATTTCTTTCGAGTACCAGGTCCAAGTTTTCTTCGTCCCAGAGACCATCGAGATTCACCTTTCCTTCCAAAACATATCCAGCATTTTAAGCCGCCCGATCATCTCCGGCAAAAAAGGAAATCAATGGCTGACAATTCATCTCTCCCGACCCTGATCTTCCTTCTCCTACTTCTCTCCACGCCGCCACCAGCCGAGAGCTTCTCGTACGGACAATGGCGAACCCTATTCTCAGTGGCTCACTCGCTCATGAAGCGAGTCGCGAACCTTCGCGCTTCAAGAGGCGATTTCTCAGGCTCGGAGAGAGCGAGAAGGATCGCAGAGAAGCTGGAACGAGGGTTAGGGTTAGGGTTTTGGAGAGGGATGTGGTCGATGGGTTGGGACTACATGAGGAACTACGCGTGGCGAGACATGGCTGCGTCGTCGAGGGAGATGCTTGGTGCGGTTTCGGATCTGAACGAGTTATTGAGAGCTCTGAACGAGTTGACTCGGATCGAATCGGGTGTGGACAAGGCGGCATGGGTTCGTAACAAGTACCAAAACGTCTTGCGAATCTCTGAATCGCTCTTTCGGAGACTCCTCCAAGTGTTTGGGCAATCGGTACGTTAGATCATGGCGTATTTTAGTATTTTGCTCAAACAAAAGGGGGATCTGACTAACGTGGGCGTGTTGTCTCTTGTAATTTTTTTAAAAATGCAGGGTGCTTTGAGGGAGGTGGTGTTGACGTTGCAGAGAGAGGTAGTGGAGGGAGGATTGCTGAAGGACTGTCTTGAATTAGGGAGTAATGATTTGAAAGGGCTGATTCAAGTCATCAAAGATCTCGCTTTGCAGTTCTCTTCGTCTTCGGATCGAGACGATCTCTGAAGAGAGATAGAGATAGAGATAGAGAGAGAGATTGAATTTGGATTTGGATTTGGATTTTCATTTGATTTCATTGTTTGTTAGAAATTAAAAAACAAATAAAATTATTTTTTTAATCCAAGAAGATACCTCAGGGACGATTGTTGTTTGGATTTTAATGGTCGAGGTCTACATGATCTTCAATTTCGGTCATCTGATTGAGGATGTGTTTTCAAAGGATAGTGATTGGGTGCAGTCCATTGCACCTGCTATTAGGGGTGAGCCATGGGCTTAAATTTGAAAAATGGACCACAGGGTCCTTTTCTGAACTAACCACCCAATTGTAAATTGACATGTGGTAATTAAAATGTTATTTTATTTTTCCTATCCCAATGTGTTAAAATTTGATTGGTGTTGTAAGCTTGGAAGAGGACCTTCTGGTCCTCTACTCAGAACTCGTTAAAAATTGGTGATTTTTGAATTGACGTAGCCGCTGATTGACACATTCATGAGAGGATTTGAAGCCCGCATTCGGTGACTTTACCTGAAATCAAGTGCTAAACCCTATATTTATGAAAAAGTATAATCCATCAACTAACCCATATAAAAAGAGGCAATTCACTTGCTTGCCCGCAATTCACTTGCTTGCCCGTGGAACTTGCTTGCTTGTGAAATCTATATTACTAACTTATAACATTTTTCAATCTTGTAACTTTTTTGGTGGGATCCAATTGCGCCTTTTTAACTTTTGTTGGTTTCTCTTATACCTAATTTTAGAGATAGCAATTTGTGCAAGACGAATGCTAGCCTCCATCGCATTTACTCTAAATTTTTTCATAGATACAAGTTGGGCTTAAAACATGGAGATGTTTTATATTTTAATAGTTTAAAAGTATTCAATTCAAAGAATGTTTGATATTTGTAGCACCAGTTGCATCTTTGGAAGATTTGCGACTGGGCAAAATCCTTTGTGCAAACAAGAGTGTTTTTCTAGCGAGCAACTGCCATATAACTTAGCTTAGTCACCAACTTCTCTCATGTAGCTACATTTTCACCACCTCAAGCAAGCTGCGGCTACATTAGGAGATCAAATCATACCAAATTGCAGTTGAATTCAATTATATATGTGTCAAATATGGATTGAAAGAGGAAATAAATTTAAATTTGATTTTCCCCCTTTTTTTTACCTCCTCCAATCCATACATGACACGTATGCAATTGAATTCACTTCAATTTAATTGCAATTGGTTATGATTTGATCTCCTATGTTAGATGTTCATGGGCCCACCCATTATAACTCTTTTTTTTCTACGTATTTCTCATGTTTCCCGTGACAACCGTTATTCACAACTTTTGGAAATCTGCTGTCAAAACCCTCTTTTTAGTGAGAGATACGCGGTTAGGTTGCAACCCCGATTAGGTTAGTATCGTTCCTAAGTCATGGGTGGGTGAAGATGACAACACTCACACCTTCTCGGGAGTGGAACCCGGATCAATGGGGTGGTGACTAGCATACAAAACCCCCCTTTCAATAACTATTTTTTTTTCATTTAAAAAAGACTTTTTTTGATTAAAAAAAGACTTTTTTTGCAGTCTACAGACCTGCACATGCCTTACATGTGTAGGGTCCAACTTTTTTTTTATTATAAAAAGTTTGTCTAGATAAATTATATGGATCCTAGACCTTTTTTTTTTATATATAAAAAAAACAGTTTAAATATGAAGCAGAGCTTTGCATCATGCGGAGCTCCCTTTTTACACTACAGTTACACATTTTACCCCCTGTAGTGTAAAAAGGAGCTAAAAAGGGAGCTCCGCATGATGAGAGCTCCCCATGAAAATTAATCTCTTAAAAAAAGAAGAAGATATGTGACATAAGAGTCACTTCGGTTTGGAAACTCTTATTGTTTATAATAAACTCAAATAATTTTTAGAGTTCGATTGTTTGATACTCCAAAAATATCTCAAATTTAAGGAGAAATACAAGGATGGTGGTATATTTAGAATTTCTTAATAGAACCAACGATAAAAAAAACGTCTAGTTTTAAGAAAATACTATGGAGGTGTATACGAAATAACCTCTAAACGCCTTAGAGATCAAAAGTCTAAAAAATAAAAGAACCACCTAAATATCCTTTAAATGCGTTAGAGATAAAGAAATATCCTCTAAACACCTTAGAGATCAAAAGTCTAAAGAATAAAAGAACCACCTAAATATCCTTTAAATGCGTTAGAGATAAAAAAAACGTCCAAAGAATAAAAGAGCCTACTATCCATTTATTATTTTAGAGATAAGACCTCAGCTTTTAATTTTTTTTAGAGCTTTAATTAGACTGTTACCAAACGTACCCTCAAGGTACTCCCAAATATTCTTTGGAATCCTAATTGTCTATGGCTAAGCACTAATGGGCAGATTTTAGCTTTGCTTAGTTTATATTTTCTTTTATTCTTGATTATTTAATAATTGAATTAAAGGGTTAAGACTTAAGAATATTATTGGAGTACCTGTGACCATGAAATTTCGAAATTTGTGGAGAATTCGATCAGCCAACCCGAATTGAAATCCCGAAAAATTGCATGATCTGGATGAAATTTCGAATTTCGAAATATTAATATTTTATTAAATATCTATATGTTAAAAATAATATTTGATTAAAATTTTATATATTTATATAAATATTATTATTAATTTTTTTCCTTGAATTCATTTATGGTTTATTGTGGGGCCTTATATGCACACCCTTTTAAGAGCTTTACTTTTCTATGTCCAACACTTTTAATGTGACATAAGTGCCCTTGCCCCTCACATCAAAAGAAACAATTAGGTATCAAGTGATTATGGGCACCACCACGACCAGACCTTCCATCATCATGGCGTCGAATCCTTTTGTAATCACCATTTCTCTTTTTTCTTTTGTTGGCTTTTAAAACCTTTCCGACAATCCAAATGAACTGGTTGCCAGAAGGTTCAAGGGAAGTTGCAATCTCCATAGCATTACTGAATTAGGTCAGACTTTGGAAACAAACATAGAGAACCGAGTTGGGTGAAAGAAAGAATTTTCCGTCATTTAGAGTCACCCTACTATCAAAACTTTAAGTGTAATTTGAGACCTACAAAATATGATATGTATAGGGCTTGTGCCTGATGTCGAATCCTCACTCGTGAACTATGAGTTTAGTATAAAGAAGAAATAAAAAAGAAGATGAAATTGTAAAACGATTGAGGGATGAGAATGATGGAATAGATTTTTAAAAACTAATTTGTTTGAGAAATTATTAAGATCTACTAATTAATTGACATGAACATAAAATAAACTAAATTAAAAAGACATCAAAGAATTAAATAAAAATCGCATTCATTGCATTAAATTAAAGAATCACTTACAAAGTTGAATTGAATCTCATTACATTCAAGAAAAATTCAGCAATCCGAAAACTCTCACTAAACGTAATTACAAGTATTCTAAGGGAAGTTTTGAGAAGGGGTTGACAAAAGAAGAGGTTGAACGACTTAGACAGAAAAGGGGTTGAGAAATGAGAGAGAGATGAGAAGAGAAGTTAGTGGGAGGGAACCATCCATAAGGGAAAGAGAGGGGTGGATATTTATAGAGGGTGGCTAGGGTTTTATAAAGATTAGAGTTAGAAAAGTGAGCTAGGGTTTTAGAAAGAGATGGGTGGCTAGGATTAGGGTTTGGTGATAAAGAAGAGATGGTTGATTAGGGTTTTGTAAAGAAAGATATTAGAGTTTTAACACAATGGAGAATTTAGGGAGAACTAAAGGGGGAAAGATATTATGGGTTTAGAGTTACCATATTAGAGAGGGAAAGTAGGGATTTGAAATGGATGGTTAAGATAGAATAAGAATGAGTGGCTAGGATTAATTAGAGAGGAAATTGGTTAGAGTTTTAAAATTACAAAATAAAACAAACAAAAAGAAGCAAAAGGTCTTAAACCCTGATCTCTAACATGATCTCTCCCGGCCTTTGCCAATTACGCTTTCTTTTTTCTTTGTCTTGTAGAGGAATCTTTATCAATTTAGTCATTTTTTTCTTGGAAATTTATTCTGTAGATCCTTTGGCCTTGTTCAGTCATTGGCTCAGCCCATACTTAGTCCGTCTCTTTAGCTTTCAATGATAGACCTCGATGTTCTTGAAATTCATCCAATTAGGGTTCCTGAGACAGTTAAAAACACGTAATGAGTATTCATCAAAACAGCTTTGTATCGAGACTTTCATTAATGTGTTTAATTCATGCTAATATACCGTTTTGACCAGAAAAGTGTGTTCTATGCAATGGAGAAAACTCTTATATAGAAAAATTGATAAAAATGAAAGTTTTACATAAGAGAATTCGATAAGGCTTAAAAGAATAATAGTGAAAATAAGCACTTTTAAGCGACTATCACAACCCCCAACCAGCATATTGCCAGTCTTTGGCAATTTGTGCGAGGAAATGAAGCTTGAAAGGGCTTGACACATGCTACACACTATTTCTCATTACTTAGAGAGAACTCTGTTTGGATGTAAACATTATTTACACGTTAGAATTTAGTCAGTGAGTTGCAGTAAGAATACCGATGGACACTCAGAACAAAGAAATGTTAGATTCAGTGTGTGTGTGCGCTCAACATTATCATTATCCGACATCAAAGATTTTCAGATCACCTCTAAAATTATATGTCTTGACCTCAATTCTCACTTGTATACCACTCAGAAGTGAATCACTCGGAAATGATTTTATTTCTTTTCTCTCAAGTTTTATGTGAGGAGATATGTTGATGAAAACAAACAAATATCTCACATATATTGTCTAGAAAGGAGGACATTAGAAAATCAGAAGATCGCATGATAGGAATATCATGTCACTCTAAACGTTAGATCAAACTCTATATTTTCTCTTTCTCTATTCTCCACATTTTATGATTGTACTAACCTAGAATCAAGTAGGACTTTAATAGGTTGTATTGAGGCTTGAGAACGGTTTAAGAAAAGAATGGGACACATGGATTCAAAGTTCTGAGAGGATATCTCAATATTCTTTACAGTTTTTCTTGAGGGTATAAAACTTCTTCCTTTTTCTTTTCCTTCTTTCATTTTAAAAAAAATCATTTTGAGATTGCTCAATATTGTTTTTTAGCTTTCCATATTTTCTTTTCAATTCGAACCCACTTGGTTTTTCTTTCCTTTCTCAATTTCTATCTTTCATGGTGCACCCATACCAATCACTCTTTATATCTTTCTCAAAAATAGGATTGCGAGTCATATTTCTTATCTGGATTGGGTTTTCGGTTATTGGGTTGTTAAGAAAATGTTTTCATTAAAGGCTCAAAAGGGTTTTCTATAGATGTAAAAGTTAGGTAAGCTAAAAAGTCTGAAAAGGTTACAAACATGGCCTATATCATTTTCTAGGGTTGCACTATCATGTCTAATGTATTGAATGGATATAGAGAAAGTTCTTTCTTAATGACCCAATGTTTGATGTCGTTCCAAGTTTAATGATCAAATCAATAATTAATGAGATCTCTCAAAAGAATATGTGTGGGCTGGAAGAAATTGTGAGTCAACTTATGACTCAAAATTTTTGTATAACCCTCTGAAATGATGAAATGCTCAAAAGCTCACTGGGTTAGGTCTTTACAACTATTCTTCTTGGATCTCTAGAGAATCTAAACTTTGGATGACTTTGATGTTGATTTTGTGCAATTTGTGCCGAATCTGAATTTTCTAAGTATATCAATCCATAGTAGTACTGAACTAAGCGCTAACATATATTTCAAAAGATGATATCATTTTCAATAAGTAGACTAATAGTTAGTTTTTGTCTCATCATTATAAAGGTACTTGAAAACATTTTTGAAAGTACTAGAAAACTCTCTTTTTTTTAAAAAAAAAAAAAAGCCTAGATATCCTACTCGCAAAACCCAGAGTTCTACCTCCTAGGCGACCTACGGGACAGGCCGGAAGTTTTCACAATCTCTAAAGTTCCAAAGAGTTAGTAAAAGAAAACAATGTTTTTTTTTATAGAAAAACATGAGTTTTGGAAAATTCCCACCCTTAAACAAAAGATAGCACCGTCCTCGGTGCTCATGATCTGGACAAAAAGATATGAGTGTGGACTACAAGATGCAAAAGTTGAGGAAGGGTATTACCAGCTTGGCAGAAAATTGTACAGTGGTAGGTATCAGATAATCTGTAGAAGTAATGAGAACCATACAACCTAAAAAATAGTATAATATAATCATGCGACTCATGAATCTCGGAATTGCCTTTCTGACAGTACTAAGTTTAACGTCTTCAGCCAGACACAACGGGGGTACATAAATGTACCCTCAAACAAGTTGAAACTCATAGAGAGACTGAGTAGGTCATCAGTCTATAAAGAGAGGATCGATAAGATCGATCTCAACCAACACCAACTGGCGGCTTTGGAATGACCCCCATAGGTTGTATGTCCTTTAAGCCTAACAGCTGATAGATTGAAAAAGTCAGGAGATTCACACTAGCTCCTAGGACCAACAAGGTGGTGCAACTGAAATCATTTCCTATGATGCACTGAACGGTAGGGATTCCAGGATCCTTTAATTTGAACGCAGTGACTTTTTCGACTAGAAATGGATCCTTAGGTGCTTGTGTACACAGTTTGACTATGCATAACTCTTTGAAGAACTTAACATAGTTTGGAATCTGCTTGGTTGCAGTACTGAACGGGATATTGATCGGTAAGTTTTTGAAAACTTCTATGATCTTTGAAAATTGTTGGTCCCGGTTATTCTGGACAAGCCTTGCTGGGAAATATAGTTTCAACTGACAAATGGGCTTGTTCTCAGCCAGAGGTATCTGCACAGGAATATCGGATTTGGGTGCAGACGTAGAAACATTAGAGTTGGATGTGAAATTGGGACTCTCTGAGCTAGTGTTAGAAGGTGGTGCTTTTGAGGGTACCAAGGATGGTAGTACTCCTATATCAATAGTTTTGCCTGAACAGAGGGCGGTATCCGGTTGGATCTCTCCCTGAAAATTTTGGTTCTTTGACTGTAATTCGACTTCAGAAACTGTCTCCTCTTCAATTAGATTTTGAATAGTTTGGCTCGGAAAGTTACCTATCTCACACTCAACTTCTAATTGATCCAGATGTTGTTCTAAACGTTGAAAGGATTGTTCTTGCCGGGTCATAAGCTGGGAGAGAAGGTCTTCTAAACCAGGTTTAGGAGTAGATTGTTGAGGAGCAACAAAGGGAAGCTCTGGTACCAATTCACAATTAGAGCTCTGGTCCTCTACTTAGAACTTTTTTGGAAAATGGACCACAGGGTCCTCTTTCA
The DNA here is from genome assembly GCA_015143295.1 of Tetracentron sinense. Lineage (NCBI taxonomy): Eukaryota > Viridiplantae > Streptophyta > Magnoliopsida > Trochodendrales > Trochodendraceae > Tetracentron > Tetracentron sinense. The sequence continues at coordinate 47,509,769 of CM026553.1, read as the reverse complement.
AACTGACCACCCAATTGTAAATTGACATGTGGTAATTAAACTGTTATTTTATTTTTCCTATCCCAATGTGTTGAAATTTGATTGGTGTTTTCAGCTTGAAGAGGACCTTCTGGTCCTCTACTCAGAACTCGTTAAAAATTGGTGAGTTTTTGAATTGACCTAGCCATTGCTTGACACATTCATTAGAGGATTTGAAGCCCGACTTCGGTGACTCTACCTGAAATCAAGTACTAAACCCTATATGAAAAAGTATTATCCATCAACTAACCCATATAAAAAGAGGTAGTTCACTTGCTTTTGAAATCTATATAACATTTTTTAATCTTGGAACTTTTTTGGTGGGACCCAATTGCACCTTTTTAACTTTTGTTGGTTTCAATATTTTAACTTTTCTGTTATACCTATTTTAGAGATAGCACTTTGTGTGATCCCATTTACTCCAATTTTTTTCATAGATACAAGTTGGGCCTAACACTTGGAGATGTTTTATATTTTAATAGTTTAAAAGTATCCAATTTAGAGAATGTTTGATATTTGTAGCACCCAGTTGCATCTTTGGAAGATTTGCGACGGGGGCTAGCAAAATCCTTTGTGCAAACTAGAGTGTTTTTCTAGCGAGCAGTTGCCCTTATAACTTAGCTTAGTCACCAACTTCTCTCATGTAGCTACGTTTTCACCACCTCACGAAGGCTGCAGCTACATTAGGAGATCAAATCATAGCCAATTGCAATTGAATTCAATTATATATGTGTCAAATATTGATTGGAAGATGAAAGAAATTTAAATTTGATTTTCTCCTTTTTTTACCTCCTCCAATCCATACATGACACCTATGTAATTGAATTCACTTCAATTCAATTGCAATTGGTTATGATTTGATTTCCTATGTTAGATGTTCATGGGCCCACCCATTCTAACTCTTTTTTTCCTACGTATTTCACGTGTTTCCCATGACAACCGTTATTCACAACTTTTGGAAATCTGCTGTCAAAACCCTCTTTTGTGAGAGATACGCGGTTAGGCTACAACCCCGATTAGTAGGTTAATATCGTTCCTAAGTCATGGGCAGGTGAAGATGAAGGTGAAGATGACAACACTCACACCTTCTCAAGAGTGGAACCCGGATCAATGAGGTGGTGACTAGCACACAAAACTCCCCTCTCAATAACTATTTTTTTTTCATTAAAAAAAAAACTATTTTTTTTGCAGTCTACATACCTGCACATGTCTTACATGTGCAGGGTCCAACTTTTTTTCTTATCAAAAGTTTTTCTAGATAAATGATATGGATCCTAGACCACTTTTTTTTTGTAAAAAAAAGAAGAAATGTGACATAAGAGTCACTTCGGTTTGGCACCTTATTGTTTATAATAAACTCAAATATTTTTTAGAGTTTGATTGTTTGATAAAAACTCTAAATATATCTCAAATTTAAGGAGGAGAAATACAAGGATGGTGGTATATTTAGAATTTCTTAATAGAACCAAAGATAAAAAAAAGTCTAGTTTTAAGAAAATACTATGGAGGTGTATACGAAATATCCTCTAAAACGCCTTAGAGCTAAAACGTCTAAAGAATAAAAGAACCACTAAATATCCTTTAAACGCGTTAGAGATAAAAAAAGGTCCAAAGAATAAAAGAGCTTAAAATCCATTTATTATTTAAGAGATAAAACGTCAGCTTTTAATTTTTTATAGAGCTTTAATTAGACGGTTACCAAACGCACCCTCAAGGTACTCCCAAATATTCTTTGGAATCCTAATTGTCTATGGCTAAGCACTAAAGGGCAGGATTTAGCTTTGCTTAGTTTATATTTTCTTCTATTCTTGAGTATTTAATAATTGAATTAAAGGGTTAAGATTTAAGAATATAATTGGAGTACCTGTGACCATGAAATTTCGAAATTTGCGGAGAATTCGATCAACCAACCTGAACTGAAATCCCGAAAAATTGCATGATCTCGATGAAATTTCGAATTCTGAAATATTAATATTTTATTAAATATCTATATGTTAAAAAATAATATCTTATTAAAATTTTATATATTTATATAAATATTATTATTATATTTTTAAAATTAATATATAAATTTCCAAAATTTCACAAAAAAAATATCGAAATATTTCTCAATATTTTGAAAATTTAATAAAAATTCTATTTAAAAATAAATTTCCAAAATATCGCCGAAATTTTGAAATCTTCGAAATCCAACATTTGACCCAAAATTTCCGTAATTTCATCCAAAATCGTGTTTTTTGAAATCCACTCTGTATCAATGTCGTTGTCCATTCCAACTCTCAACCTCCACCAACAGGCAACAACCTATCTCCATTCACTTTACTTTTCATAATACATACACCATTACATCCTCTATAACCAGGGTTAAATTTATTTATTATTATTTTTTTTTTATAAAATCCAAGGATAGGTGGGTGAACCATAGGAGTGAGTGAATCTTAATCGCGGTTAAGAGATGTCAAAAGAGACACATGGTAGCATCAGTAGCGTAACAGGGCTCCCCCAAGTTTGTTTACAACTAGAGAGAATATCAAGTCTAAGGAGGGATACAAAATGAAGATCGAATCACAACAAATCGCGATTGAATTCAGAGGGACTTCAATCGCTCTCATAGGTCAACATGTGTCCCCTTCAACCCTTATTAACCATGGTTAAGATTCTTTAAATCCTAGTGGTCAATAATCTAATATTAGTTTTTCAAAAAAAAAAATATTTAACCCTAATTAAAATTTTTTAACTTTTAAGGTTTATATTTTTTTTTTAATATTTTTCTAAAAAAATGTAAGGTTAGATAATTGAACACTTAGGATTAGAGAATCTTAATCATAACCATTTTCAATACATTTAAACAAAAAAAACACGTATTGATATGTAGGAGCGATTGAATTCTGCAATTGGCTTGTGAATCGATATCTACAAAATTAAAGGCAGTTGGGAGGCAAAAATAAGAGTGTTGACTGAAAAGTTCTTAGACGATTGCCCGAGAACTGCCAGCCATGGTCAACGAGATATCTGTCGATCCGATATCCTTAATGTAGTTCGATGCACCAGATCAAATCCCCGAAAAAGCAACCCTCTAATTGATTCCTTCCCCAAAGTGAGTTCCAGACTTCCAGTCCCAAAAAAAAAAGTTTTCTTCGTCCCAAAGACATCTCCTTCCCAAACATAAACATGTCACCCGTCAAAGATCCAGCATTTCAAACCGCCGGATCATCTCCGGCAAAAAGAAAATCAATGGCTGAGAATACATCTCTCCCGATCCTGCTCTTCCTCCTCCTGCTTCTCTCCACACCGCCACCAGCCGAGAGCTTCGCGTACGCGCAATGGCGAACCCTAATCTCACTGAGCCACTCGCTCATGAACCGAGTCGCGAATCTCCGCGCTTCGAGAGGCGATTTGTCAGGCTCGGAGAGAGCGAGAAGGATTTCAGGGAAGCTGGAACAAGGGTTAGGGTTAGAGTTTGGGAGAGGGATGTTGTCGATGGGTTGGGACTTGGCGAGGAACTACCAGTGGAGAGACATGGCTGAGTCCCCGTCGTCGAGGGAGATGCTTGGTGCGGTTTCGGATCTGAAGGAGTTATTGAGAGCTCTGAACGAGTTGACTCGGATAGAATCGGGTGTGGACAAAGCAACACGGGTTCATAACAAGTACCAAAACGTCTTGCGAATCTCTGAATCGCTCTTTCGCAGACTCCTCCAAATGTTTCGGCAATCCGTACGTGTATTCTAAGTATTTTTTTTTTCAAAAATAACAAAAAGGGGGGGATCTGACTAACGTGGGCGTCTCTATGTAATTTAAAATGCAGGATGGTTTGAGGGAGGTGGTGTTGACGTTGCAGATAGAGGTGGTGGAGGGAGAATTGCTGAAGGACTGCCTTGAATTGGGGAGTAATGATTTGAAAGGGTTGATTCAAGTCATCAAAGATATCGCTTCGCAGTTCTCTTTGTCTTCTGATCCAGACAATCTCTAGAGAGAGAGAGAGAGAGAGATTGAATTTGGATTTAAGTTTTATTCCATATGTGTTTGGTTTAATCTATATGTGTTTGATTTAATGTATGATTTGGAGTGTTGTATGGTTGATTATAAAGGAGGATGAGATAGTATTGTATGATTTGGAATAGGGGATGAGTTTGATTTAATGTATGATTTGGAGTGTTGTATGGTTGATTATTAAGGAGGGTGAGATAGTATTGTGTGATTTTGAATAGAGGATGATATGTATTATAGAGTTTTAGATGGAATGCTGTATTGTTTGATGAAAAATGAGAGACTTTGTAAATAATGATTAATAATTGTTATTACTATGTGTTTATGACGTAAATGATGCATGAATGATAGTCATGACATGAATTTATATATATATATATACTAGCGGGTGGCATGTGCGATACACGTGAGAGCGAGGGAAAGGAATTAACCACAATTAATAGGAGTTAAAAGGGACACGTGTTAACCCGCGGGTGCGATTGGACTCTCCCCGAGTTCAATCGCAATTGGCTGTGATTCTATTCTTTAAATAGATAAGGGTAGTTTGGGAATTACAGTAACACATTAAATAAAGTTTTGTTTTATATAAGGGTAGTTTAGGAATTTTGGAAAAATCAGGTTACTCCTGCCTCTCACATTATAATAGTAAAGATATATCATTCTACTAATAAAGGTATAAGGAGTAACCTAAACTTTACTTGGACATACCCTTATTTTTTAAATAACTTAGAGTATAACCAAACTTTGGAAAATAAATTATATTAAAAAAAAATATATATATAAATTTGTAATGACATATGGGCCTTTTCTGTAAAATTCCATCTTCTATTCCATCATGGCACATAGTCTTTTTTGTTTTTTTTCATTTTTTTTCATTTTCCCCTCATTTATCCCTTATTATCAACTCTAAAAAGGAGGGAGAGTCCAAATCGGACTCTCTTCTCTTGATCTATAAATAAAGTTAAAAGGAAATAAAAATGGAGAAAATTTTTATTTTTTGGTTTTGGGCAACCATCCATGGCTGACTCTCTCTCTCTCAGAAAATCTCACGGGTTTCTCTCAATTTTTATCTCGGTTTCACTCATTAAAACCAGGCTTTTGGCTCTCAGATCTCTCTTCCGACGTTGGCAACAATTCCAACAGTGAGTTTATCACTTCAAACTCTAAGGTTCACTTCAGCAGTTCTGCAACATGCCACTATAGCTGTAACTTTGCAGCCCTTCTCACATAGGAGCAGCGTCTTCCTTCTTCCCCAAATTCATGACAACCAGATCGGGCTCTCTCCAAACAACAGCCTATATATATATATCGGATTACTCTCATCTCGGGGATTCTCTCATCTAAGACAGTCTATACCCATTAATTATTATTATCAACACAATAGTAGCAGCAACCTCCGTTGTGCACAATAGGTATTTTTTTAAAAATTTATTTTTACTCTATTTTTTGTCTGTATCCTACTGTAGTTGTAATTTGTATCTATAGTATAATTTGTACTATATGAAATAAATAAAATCTATATTATGTATAATAATACAATATGTGTATATAATTTACAATATACTTAATATTATATTATTTGTATTTATTAAAATATATATATATATATATATATATATATATATATATATATATATATATATATATATATATATATCTTTTGTAATGGTTAGGATTCTGTCTAGGAGATCCTTATCCTTACTATGTACATAAAATATTTTTTTTAATTAATGTTATGAATTAATTAGAATCTCAAATAATTGTACTAATTATAATTGAATATTTTATATACTAAAAGCTATTAAATATAAATTAATTAAATCTTCAATAAATAATAAATAATTTTATGTCCATGTAATTACACTTCACCTTACTTGAACTAATTATAACTTTGATTACCAATTGAAAAAATAAAAACAAGTCTACTCTCAATTAGTATGATAATCATTAATTACAAAAATAATTTAATATTTTTAATAAACTAATTTCATCCTTTATCTAAATTTTTTAGAGTCTATTTATTTAGTTCTCGTGGGATTCACTTCTAATCTTTAGTCTTTACAATACCCTAAAACTCTACAAATTCTCAAATCTCAATTAGTATATTAATAAAAAAATTTATAAATTAAATTATAATTTCATCCTTATACTGAAGTTCTATGTATTTAGTTCTCTCAGTGGGACTCACTTCAAATCTTTAGTCTTTACAATACCTTAAAACTCTACAAATTTTATCTTCTTTTAGGAGATTTATGTTGTAATTATTAATTTTTTCATGTCTCCTAGGTGTCGTTGTTCTTATTTATTTATTTTTAATAATATTTAATATTATTATGTTTTCATAATAAATAGTTATGTTTTAATAAAAAAAAAATATATGTGAACAATTATAATCTTCAGTCTTTACTATACAATAAGATTGTACAAATTTAATTAGAAAGTAACTCTTAATAAATAATTAGTGATACTACTTACGAAAACTTTTACTAATATATTTAATTTGTTTATATCAATATTGAATATAAAGATATTATTGTTGATAAGAACCTTCTAATAGTAGAGATTTAGAAGGACTCTGATAGAAACTCCTTCCTTGCAGTAAGTGATTGCTACCCAGTTTCACTCTATAAGAGGTGGTGGGAGTCAATTTTATTATATTTTAAGTACTAAAATATATATAATTCAAAAGTGTAACATAAGTAAACTACTTAAAAACTATTTATTTAAATTTTTATTACAATTACATACTACTAATTATATATTATCTATTTATTAAAGAAAATACTACTAATTATATATTTATAAGTTATATATTATTTTTTAATATCATTTGATTGAAGTCATTAAACTATAATTAACAATAAAATTAATTTTTAATTTAATCTTATTATATTTTCTAATAATAAAAAATTCATACGTGCAAAGCACGTGCAACTTTACTATATATATATATATATATATATATATATATATATATATATCAATTTAATTAGGATTTGCCATTAATCCAAATGTCCTAAAGTCTCATCGGTTTTATAAGAAGAGATTATATAATTATTAGACAACTTCTAAAATTATAATTTTAGCCCTCAGGCTTTAAGGGTCTGTTTGGTTATAGGGTTAGGTGCACTCTAGTAGTATATATATATATATATATGTTTTTTTTTTTTTTGTTTGAACTTGAATTTTATATTGAAATATCCTGATTATGCATGTTCAATTAATGAAGTTTTGAAAATAATATAAATTTTGTTTTTTCCTAAGGTTTATTGTGGGGCCTTATATGCATATCCTTTTAAGAGCTTTACTTTTATATGCCCAACACTTTTAATGTGATATATATAATTGCCCCTGCCCCTCACATCAAAACAAATACTTAGGTATCAAGTGATTATGGGCACCACCATGACCGCCCCTTCCATCATCATGGCGTCGAATCTTTTTGTAACCACCATTTCTCTTCTTCATTTTGTCGACTTTTAAAACCTTTCCGACATTCCAAATCAACTGGTTGCCAGAAGGTCCAAGGGAAGTTGCAATCTGCATAGCAGTATTGAATCAGGTCAGGCTTTCGAAACAAATATAGAGAACGGTTCAACCAACTCAAGCATTTGTGTTAGGTAGTTGAAGCCTTGTTCCCTCTATTAGCTTTTTTCGTGGTCTCTCTCTTGCAGAGGGACACCAGGCCACATGCCATGATTTTATTCCCACAAATTGCTTGTCTTGATCCACATAAGCGAGCTCCAACTACTTGTAGAAACTGTTCATCAACACCCCATGGCTCCTTAATTCTCTCGGGCTCTTTGATCCTAAGGCCATAAACTCATTTTTTGGTGAAAGAGGGGCAGAGGCTTCATTGAGCCTCACTTATGAAAACCCTTTAGCATATATAGGGTAGGGGCACATATGTTACACTAAAGAGGGCTGGGTGTAGAAAAGTAAAACTCTTAAAATGGGGTGTATATAGGGGACCCCAATAAACCTTAGATGTATTTAGGGAAAAAACCCAATAATATGCCATTATCTACATTTTCAAATGGTAAAGTCACCCTACTTGGGTTGCCCAGAAAATTAGTTCATACACGAGAGAGAAATAATACATGGATTGTGATTGGGTGTGCTCATAGCACCTGCGGTTAGGGGTGTCAATGAGTTGGGCTTGGGCTTGAATTTTGGTGATTTTTGAATAGGCTTAGCCTGAAAATGTCACATTTATGAGAGGATTTGAAGCCCGAATTTGGCCTGATTGACAATCCTACCTGAAATCTGAGTGCTGAATTGTGATCGATCATAGAAAGTACTATGTTCTCAAGCCTGCTCACTCTACTGGCACTAATAGCTAACCCTAAATAAATGATATGGATGCCTACACCACTTGGTCATAATAAACTCTAAAATTTTTGGAGTTTTATTTTTGATAAAAATTCTAAACAAAATCTATAATTGAAGGAGAAATACAAAGGATGGTGGTATATTTTAAATTTCTTAAAAGAACTAAAGAGATAAGAGTTTAGTTTTAAGAAAAACATTATGCGTGTGTACGAAATATCCTCTAAATGGATTAGAGATAAAACGTCTAAAGAATAAAGGAGCCTCCTGTCCATTTATTATTTTGTAAGTAAAACTTCTACTTCTGATTTTTTTAGAGCTTTAATTAGGCTGTTATCAAACGCTCCAAAGTCCAAATAAGTTCTAATTTCAAATAACCATTATTTATTTAAAATTACCAAACGCTCCCTGAGGGTACTCCCAAATATTTTTTCGAATCCTAATTCTTAACTGTCTATGGCTAACTATTAAGAGTCGATTTGGCTGGACTTATTTTGTCTTTTCTAATGCTACATCAGCTCTACTCTTGACCATTAAATAATTGAAAGGGTTAGGAGCTGAGAATATATTTGGGAGTACACTTTCGGCTTACGTGTAGACTTACACTGTGGCATAAATGTGTATCACCCCTAGTGCATGGGGTGCTTCCTAGATGCTTTGACCAAACCGCATGCCCTCTTCGATGTTGGAACTCAGATCGTGTCCCTGAATAGGGATAGGTAAGCGAGGCGTGCGTGACTCTATTCCCCCTCTTCTTCATCTTTAATTGATCATGTGGATGATATAATGGACACTTAACTCTGTCTATATTGAGAAGGTGATGTGCTCAATGGTTCCCTATCCTTAGGATGTCAAAGGGCCGGGCCAGAGCAAGGCCTAGGTCTTAGTAAGCCTGATCCTCATTCACTAGGGTGAGGCCCTAACCCTCGGAGGGTCTGAATTAGCTAGGCCCAAGCCATACCCTCAAGGGTCAGGATTGGGTTAGGGTCGAAAAAAAAGAAAAAATATCATGATTTAGCTATTTTTTCTACATTGATTGTCAATCTGATATACCTCTTTTATTAAGATTTGAGATCGACATTGCAACTCAAATAGCAACATGAAGGAGTTTAGTGTCGTTAGATTGTTACTATTAATACATCCTCCAATTGTTATTGTTAAATTATCAGTATTAGTATGGTTATATTTGAAAAAAAAAGTTACAACTTACAAGTAGTATTAAAAAGTTCTAGAAGGAATCTAAACTATTAGTCCGTTACACATACACATTGTAAGTCTTAGCATCTATTGATTAAAAAAAAAAATTAGAAGTAGATTCGAGATTGATAGTACACTATACTACTAAAGTGTTAGTATGCTATACTTATACACAATAAGACTTATGACATTTGGTAACACTAATCTAAATAAGTAGAGTTATTATAAAAATTTGAGCTTAGTTGGATTTTATATTGTTAAGTTGAATGTTAATTGGATGTCTAGATCTTTTTGAAGTAGAGGTTTTACCTCAAAAGTAATAAAGAGACATGAGCGACTTTTTTCTTTAGAGGTAAAACCCCTACTTCAAAAAGACGTAGATATTCAATTAACCTTTAACTTAACAATCGAAAATCTAAATAAGCTCAATTTTAAAATTAACTCTACCTATTTGGATTAGTGTTTCCAAACGCCACCTTAGACTTGAAGTTTTTAATAAGTCTTAAGTTATTAGGAAATATATAAAGAGTATCTTTACTATTATAATGCAAGAGGCAGGTGTAGCCTGATTTTTACGAAATTCCAAAACTACCCTTATATAAAACAAAACTTTAATTTAATGTTTTACTTTAATTCTCAAACTACCCCTTAGAGCATTCCTAGCAGCCTCACCAATCTTTTGGTGAGTCAAAACATTAAAAAATGCCAAAATGGGCCCCCAACAGCCTCAACAAAACTCATCAAAATAAAGATTTCCGTTTGGTGAGAGTACAGTACTCACCAAGTTTGATGAGTACTGTACACTCACCCAAGGCTAAAATTTCTCTCCCTTCCTTTAATGTGGTCCCACACAAATAATAAAATAAGGTTTCTCTCTCCCTTCCTTTTTTGTTTTCCCATACAAATAATAAAATAAGGTTTCTCTCTCCCTTCTTTTTTTGCTAAACTGGTGAGGCTGCTGGGAGTGTTTTTAAAAACGTGGATAGCCAAAATAGAAAATGTGAGTTTTGGCTATTTTGGTGAGGCTGCTAGGAATGCTCTTACTCATCTATCTATTTAAAGAATAGAATCATAGCCAATCGCGATTGAACTCGGAGAGAGTTCAATCTCACTTGCTGGTTAACATGTCTCCCTTTTAACTCCTATTAACTGTGGTTAACTCCTTCCCCTCGCTCTCACGTGCATCGCACGTGCCACCTGCTAGTATTATAATAATGTGAATGAGATACACTAAATCATTTAAGTGTATCTCATCACAATATTGGATTAACATCAATCAATGATCTAGTGGATTTGATTAGATTATGTTTTTATCTTTAGGTCAATGTAATCTCTATATAAACCCTATGAGAGGTCATTGTAATCAATTAAGTTTATTCGATAAATCCATTTTCTTGGATTTATTGATAAGATTGGATGATTACAATGACCTCTAATAGAGTTTATATAGAGATTACATTGACCTAAAGATAGAAACCTAATCAAATCCATTAGATAATTGATTAATGCTAATCTAATATTATGATGAGATACACTTAATGATTCACATTATTACAATACTCCTTATATATTTCCTAATATAAGTTATTGTATTATATATGATATAACATATAAAATGAAGGGCCGGGCTGGGCCGGGTCGGGTCTGGTCATGTGCTTATCAAGCCTGCCCCCCTAATCAAAGGGCGGATTGACAGTCCCACATATCCCCTGCTTTATTAGCATTATCAAGTCATTCAAAGACCACATGCTAACATTTCCAAAAAAAAAAATTAAAAAAAAAAAAAAGGAATGTTAACCCTACACAAGGTCCATTCCCACTCTCAACCTCCACCAACCACCTGTATCCATTTACTTTCCATAATACATACACCATTGCATCCTCCCTCGAGACTCTCCCCAAAGTAGTCTATAACTAGACAAGCAATGGAATGCGTGTGGAGCATTGATGGTTTAGAAGTAATGACTTATGACTGTCCCTACTGGATCTCAATTTTTTTTCTTCTTCAAATTATGGCAGCATGTGATGTAGATGTTAGTTATCTACAATATTTATTATCAGGGTGAGTGTTCTCCTGTCACATAACTCAAGGATAATTTGTACATATCCATTGGGAACTCCTAATGAGGATTTAAAAGTGAGGGAGTGGAACCTTGATCAACTTGATCAACTCCAATACATTGCCACTGGCACAAGCAGGCAAGTATACTAGTTTTTGTGTTTTACAATAATGATTGGGTAGGTTTGACGAACACACAAAAGGCTATAGATCCATATGAAGTTCTTAACAATTGGACGAGTAGATGTTAAAGAAGCACTCAATTATACAGACTTATGAAAAATATTTGGTCCTGAAATTTGACCAAAACTTTTGAAGCAAAATTGTATTAAACCTGAATATATCCCGTATCATTATTTGCTTTTTTAGACCAAATTTTTGACCCCAACTTTTACCCGAACATTTGTTCGTGCCGTATTTTTTTAGTACCCCGACTTACTATGCTCTAAGTCTTTCTCCTTGGGCAAATTTTTGAAGGAAGTCTGAAACCTGACTTGTCATAACAAGGAGTGTATTGGGGCTTGAACATGCTCTAACTTTGCTTGAGCTTGACTTGAGCTTGAGCTTGATTGAAGCTGAAATGTTTAGGCTTGAGCTTGGCTTGAACAAATTCCGTTTGTGCTCGAACCTTATTCAAGCTGAATCGAGCTTGGGTTGGATCAAGCTTGATCCATGGATTTTTTTTTTTAATTTTAAATAATTTTAAGTATTTATTATTAAATTATAAAAATTGTAAAAAAATAATACATCCATATACAAAAATAGGATTTGAGGGGTAGTCTTTCAATCCAGAGAGTAGAGAGCTAGGGTTTCGGTTTCAACTTTAATATATTTTTTCTTGTTATTATTATCTCTTTAAATTATTTATTATAAATTAAATATTATTATAATTCAAGTTCAAGAAAGTTATAATTATTATTTTGTATTAATACAAATAACATTACTAATGAGACGAGTAGAATCAAACAAGGTCTGGTTCGAGGTTAACTTGTTTATAGTTCAAGTTCAAATAAAAACTTGGCTTGATCATGAAATAACAGCTTGAACTTGACTCGAATGAGCTGAACTCCATCAACCTAGCGAGCTAGCTTGGATTGAGTGCGGCCTAGCCAAAGCCTCGAATCAAATGCAGGTTAATAGTAAAACAACAAACCCTGAGTTGTCTTAAACTCGGCTTGGGTTATGTGGATCCTTAACTGCCGATCATAAAATGCTGCCATCCACTCCAAGGGTGTCAATGAGGTAGGTCAACCTTGTATATTGACTAATCCAAACTTCCATGTTCAACTCTGAATGTTGCCAGCAGCACAAGCGAAAATCAACAGTCACATCAGCCAAGACAAATGATAAACTATTAGAGGAGTAAGTGGTCAATGCAGACCCATGTTTTTTTTTAACATACCAAAGTGCTCAACATTAATTAGCTTCCCACTGACATTAATTGCTAGGATGCCTTTGAACAGATCTGTTAAAGTAGGCGATAGGTCTATGTTCGTTTTTCCTGTGCTGCTCTCCGCTACCAAACCATAAATCCAATAGGGTGCATGAATCTAAGAACAACCATTGTCCTATGGTCCACACCATCAAAGCTCCCTTTCAGATAACCCATAACTTTATCAATCTTCTGCAATGAAATTAAAATGCCAAGGGCAAAAGATAATGGTATAGTCTAGCCATTAAACAGTTATAATAATAATTTTTATTTTTTGGTAACTCAGGGTGTCCCCAACCCTTCGGGTTAGGATTAATCCTTGAGGGTGCGACGAGAGCCTGCAACCCGTTACACCAGGTATGTTCTGGAAAATCCCATGTGAGAATGGTGCCAAAAGGGGAGTGAGAAGTAGAACTCATAACTTCCGCCTCATGCAAGTTTTGTATTAGGGTGCTCGGTCATGTTGCACCAAGTGACCCAACATGTTGCATCAGGCTTCCCGGGCAAGTTTACACTGTCAAAGTCAAGATGCCCTTCAATTATCATTTGGAAGTGCTAGTTAGGCCTAAGGATTCTTTCTTCATTAAGCCATTAAAAACAGCTTCCAATTATTTCGAGGCTTACGGTTTTGACAGTATTCTAATTTACTTAAATATCCTTTTACAATTTTGTAAAGGTCAAACACGGAGCCTTTGAGCGTTTCGTCGCAGCAATATTTGCTCAGATCGTGTAGAATTATAGCATCACAAGAACTATTTCTTGTCTGACCTCGGGAGGATCTTGACAATGAAACTTGTTGCAAGTGATTTTCCGTGTCCACGTGTAACTTTCAGCACTTTTTAACCATGGTTAAGCTTTAAAAAATTAAGGTAATATATATATATATATATATTTCTTTCTAAAAGCCAAATTGGTTAATGTTAGGAGTGAGTGAATCTTAACTCACAGTTGATATAAGTGTTAAAAAGGAAGGCATGGACCAATGAGGCGGTAAGCTAAACATTTCCCCCTTATATTTTTGTGTGTATAATGTATAGCCTGGTTAGTAGCTAGTCGCTTAGCACCACTTCGGGCTATCACATTAGGCCTGTGTGGTTAGTTTCTGGTCTTAGCCAAATGAAGGGGCACAAGTTCACCATCCAAGCTCGATGGCGGGTGTTCCCAATGTTTGGAATTTTGGTTACATTGGCGATTTTGGTTTTCCAACCTAAATCGAAATTTCGACAATTTTAAATTTATTGACAAAATTTCAGAATTTTAATTTATTTTAAATATTTTATTAAATCAAATATATTCATGATATTTCATGAAAGAGCAATGATAGGCCTACCTAAGATATCTATTTGCATTTGCAAACCTAAGGTTGAACATCATTCGTCTATGCCCCCCACTAAAATACTCATCATAGTTTGTAAGTATTTAAGAGAGGGTATGGACCAATGAGATTCAGCCTTAGGTTTACAAATAGATATCCTAGGTATGTTAAATATTTTCCTTCATGAAATTTTGGCCAATATTTTGAAATATTTAGGTTGAAATAATTCAGGAGAAATTGTATGTTCTTAAATCTAATATATTTATATAATACAAATATTCTATTTTTTTTCAAAATTTTGTGCAAATCGATAAGTATTCAGAATATTTCAAAATTTTATTTAAAAAATAAGGTGAATGATTATTTGCGAGGGCACGTTCCGCCCAGCGGAACGCGCACGCACCACGGGATGCTATGTGTCCGTTTTTAACTTTCATAAATTGTGGTTAGGATTCGCTCACCCTTAGGGTTCGTTCATCTAACCTTGGTCTTTAGAAAAATAACCTTAGGTTAGCTAACATTCATTAACTGTAGTTAAGATTCACTCACCCTTAGGGTTCATTCATGTAACCTTGGTTTTTAGAAAATAATTTTAAGTTAGCTAACACTCATTAACTGTGGTTAAGATTCACTCACCTCTAGGGTTCATCCATCTAACCTTGATTTTTAGAAAAATAACCTCATTAACTATGGTTAAGATTCACTCGCACTTGGGGTCATTCATCTAACCATGATTTTTTTTTATAAATAAAATATAGTAATCTCATGTCAATTAAACTTAATGATGATTAAAAAAAAGGATAATAGACATGTGGTAAGCTGTGGGCGCGTGCGTTCCACTTCCACCCAACTGGAACATGGGCGTGCAAAGTAGCAGTACCCAAAAAATAATTCAAAAATAAATTTTTGAAATTTCAGCAAAATTGCTGAAATTCCAAAATTTCACCTGGAATTTAAAATTTTCATCGGAAATATGCAAATCCAAAATATAGGTGATTTCAATTTCGTGGAAGGACGGGGAACAAGGAATGGGGATTGCTAGAGTAAGTCGCCTCATTTTTCTTTTCTTCGAATGGGGATTGCGACTGTAAGTCGTCTCCTACATTTATGGAAATGGGACGAACACTTTTAAGCAGAGCTGTCGTAAAGTGATTATTGTCCCATTATAAGAAGTGAGCACAAGTGAAGCTAGCAAAATCCTCTTCGAATAAGTAATTTGCTAATTTATATTTTGTTGGGGAGTACAGGGATAGTAATTGTTGGAAAAATTCTGTTTTGGAAAAATATGGGAAAATAATTTTTTACAAACTTTGACTCAAAATATAAGTGGGACCCACAAGGGTTTTGAGGCGGATCCAATTTGATTCGTGTTCTCCTCCATGAGGAGATTAATATAGTATATTCACTTGTCCAAAACAGTGATGTGGTGAATGAGAAATTCATCTCAAAGTGGGCCACTTGAACATATGTTATAAGTTGAAGAATGGTGTAGTTTAATAGTCTCACATTGGAAAACTATTGAAACTATAGTGTGGTTTAAATACCATTACCTTGGAGTAAAGGGTGGGCCCTTGGGGCACCCAAATTTTGTGAAGGAGTGAGCACTTGCTCCAAGGTGGAACCAACACACACGCGCGCGCCGCCGCCCCACGCCCGTGTCCGAGTCCGGTCCGGCTACCTGGCTTGGCTTACTTTCCTCATTTTTGACTGAGCGTGGAGAGAAAGGATAAGAGCGAATTCCCAATCGCACTAAGGCTTTGTCACAGTGGTAGTGTATCCCTGTTCTGGGGGGAGGTACCGGGTTCTATTCCCAAGAGGGTGAGAGTTTGTATGTACTCTTCACCCACCCATTAACTGAATAGATACTAACAACTAACCGGCTTTGTGGCCTAAATGTATATCTTGAATCAAAAAAAAAAATTCCCAAATCGCAAATGTGTGGGATTGGGGGTAGAGAAAAAAAGTAGAAAATTCAAGTTCAAAATTTTCTTGCTCCCCAATCCAATGTGACACATGTGCGATTGAACTTGCAATTGACTGTGATCCGATCTCGAGCATGGATATGTTTGGTGATGAGACGGCCACCATTCATCAACCAAGGGAAAGGAAGTAGAAGAGTTGGTAAGGTTAAGCAATCCAACCTTGCTTTTTCCAAAAAAAAAAAAAAAAAAAAAACCTAAAATATTAACTTTTAAGGGTATAATAAGAAGCGGACCTGGGGCCGCTAATCAGGGCCGGCTCATCCATTAGGCCATCATAGCCTTTGCTTTAGGCCCCATTAAAAAAATAATATTAACAAGGCCCCATTTAGAATATTAAGAAGGCCCCATTTATAATTAATTTTTTTTAATAATATTAAAAAATTAAAAAAAAAGCATCATTTAGAATTTTCGCTTTAGGCCTCCAAATGGCTTGGGCCGGCTCCGCTAATAAATGCTCTTTTGTTTTATAGAAAGTTGTTTTCTACTAGGAGTATACTAATTTAGGAGTTTAATTTTGTTTTAGAAAATTTGTAATATTTGGAATTTTGGATAGCTTAGATTTCTTGTTTTAACGGCTTGCTATATTTTAGACTTCTTTGTCAGGATGGGAAAACTACAAAACGTATGGAAAACACAATAAGGGGATTTTTTTTTTGTAGGATTTTCGAATCTACATAAGGATTTTTGCTTCTCTTGAATTTTTTCCCAGTATGTCTTTTCGTGTTCGTGGAAGAATTACCTAAACCTTGGATGGTTAAGCTCTTGTCCGTAGCGTGTTTCACCTACCTTCTTCTAAGTTTCTCCTACCACTATTTGCTGCATATGTTTAGTTCCATAGATTTCAATCATAACATTTTGGTATCCGTAGAGAAAAATTCCAAGTGGGTCAGTGTAGATACCCGAAGGGACTAGTCCTTGGGTCGAAGGCTTTGGGATACCCTTCGTTACCAAAAATAACATTAAAAAGAATTGTTGGAATGTAATGCACTCCTCACAAACTCCAGCGCAAATCACTATTCAGTCCACGTTATGTCCGCGTGATATTAATGCATCAACCAACTCCCTCAACCGTAAGTGTGGCCATGCCCCATCCTTTTGTCTACTGTCTCTCTATCCTTAGCTAGCTTCGCTCCCCTATATATTCCCCACTCATTCTTTTAATTTCCTCACACACCACCATCATCCTTTCCTCATTTTTGTATTCTTTCTTAATTTCTTCATGGCTGGTGAGCTTAAGAAATTATGGGTGTTTTGTATGTTGTTAACGAGTACGTCGTGGTCTGGGGTTCGAGCGGAGCCCCAAGTTCCTTGCTATTTCATTTTTGGAGATTCATTGGTTGATAATGGAAACAATAATGGTATTGCTTCATTGGCTAGAGCCAATTACCAGCCTTATGGGATTGACTTCCCCGATGGAACAACCGGAAGGTTTTGCAATGGTCGTACCACTACCGATGTTATTGGTGAGCTCTCTCTCTTTCTTGTATTTGATTTTACTTGACACAGTTAGGACTATCTGTTCTTTCTTTTGTGAGTTATGTCTTTCATGGGGGAGTTACACTGGGAATTTCACCAAACAAGCTCAAATTCAAGGCCAAACAAGACAAGCTCAGTATATAGGGATAAAATTGCTGCTTTGCTGCCTCCTAACAAATATGTTGAACCCGGGCAGCATCCGAGTTTGGAAATGACTTGCAACTAGGGGATCAAAATTGAGCTCACCCCATAGCCTAATTTGAGGCAATTCATGTCATTTCCAGACTTCGAAGCAGCGGCAAATGAACATCTTTGTAAAGAAGGAGCCAGTTATATCGTATCCAATTTCATCTTCATTACTGCTTTCCAACTATTTGGGATCAGCAATATGAATCCTATTCTGTCATCTAGTCTATCAAAATCCATATCTTTGCTTGGTATCATGTTATTAAATTACTTCATGTAAATCCTCTTGGCCTTCATCATCCTTTTTCTCAGACCCTTCAACTTACATCAACTCACTCATTATCTATTGTCGTTAGTCTTCGTGGAAGCTTTCCTGAGAGTACAAGTCTCTGAAAATAAGTAGAGCTCTTATGTATTCATCATGGTTTTCAGTAGGGAACCTGGGCCAGAATTTCCCTATATTTTATTCGTCCGCATAGTAGTCGGTGTCACCATCTTTTTCATAGCTAGATTTGGTGAATGGTGATGGGTTTCATGCACCATAAATGGATCACATGTCCTCCCATCAACATAACCGTTTATATTATTATCCCTTCACGCAGTGTATTGAATTTGGGGCAGACCCAATTAAAATGAGTCGAGAATCACGGAGAAGCCTTATCAATTTGGGGTGCCCCCCTATTCAATACTCTTCATGCTTCATATATAATTCCATTATAAGAAGATTGGCCCACCATCTCTGAAGAGGACAATGCTAAGACTAGTAACGGTTAACTTTTTAGTATTAAAACTGGAATTTACCTCTATATATATATATAGGGAAGGATACTAATGAGCCATGCTCATTGAAACTTGTAATGAGTGGTCCCCTAAAAAGATGACACATGACATACTTTTTTGAATCTGACTGTTGGATGTTAAGTTGGGTTCATTAGAGACACGTGTCAAAAATATCAGTCAAATCAAACATGTTTAGACCATCCGATTAGACCTTAGTTTGCAACATTAACCTCTTAGGGTTCACTAGACCCTATCTAGGATATAGAAATGACTGATCTTCCTTTCTTTGATCGGACGGTCTATAAATGTCCGATCAAGCTAATTTTTTGTTACACGTCTCTCAGGCAACCCGTCTTGACATCAAACGGTCAGATTCTGAAACAACTTGTCATGTGTCACATTATTAGGGATCACTCATTACAAGCTTCAATAAGCATGACTCATTAGAATGCTACTATATATATATATATATATATATATCGTCAATAGATGGTTTATCTTATCCATCCAAGCCAATAGCCTAACAATTTTAATAGTAGGGATGTGATTAATTGGTCATGATCAATTAGACAAGATCTTGATCCTATTATAGATCCGTCAGATCGGATACGAATCTGAGATCTTGAATCTGATTATAATCTAAACGGATTCAGATCTATAGCGATCCGATCCAATTAAAATCTGATTCAATTGCGTTGTATATAATAATTATGCTAATAATAATATCAATATAATTTTATAAATAAATTATAGTATGTTCAACAAATTTCGATTTCTTGATTGCAAAATTGTTTTTTTTTTTTTATCGATGTTAATATTAATCGGATTAGATTCGAATTTTAATAAATAGTCGAATTCGAATTCGAATTGGACAATTCAGAATCCGAATGATTCAGATCATATCTGTCAGATTTTTATTTGGATTGGATTCTAATCTAGGCAGATCTGCTCCAAATCCGTTTCGTTTACAACCCTAACTAATAGAAGTGTATTGGTTAGGATCTTAGATCATCATCATCTGATTGATAGGATGCTTTTGGCAGCGATAATATCATTAGGTGGTTCATCGATGAGATAGGATATATCCGTCAATACCCATTTGCACTATTAGTAGAATACAATATCTTGGTCATTTTAGATTTCTAGTTAATGAAATGTATTCCTCATCTGCAGCTCAACTCTTGGGTTTTGAAGATTTCATCCCACCCTATGCAATGGCAAGAGATCAAGATATACTCAGAGGGGTGAATTTTGCATCGGCCGCCGCTGGAATAAGGGATGAAACTGGGCAGCAATTGGTATATAGCTCTAAGCACTAGTTACATTCATTACTACAGTTTTTTTACTTGATCATGTGTATGAAGGACAATTTATCTGTAAATGGTAGTGACCGTATCTCTCATAGGTTTCTTATAGTCCCATCATTCTTACAGGGTGCTCGCATCAGTATGAATGGGCAGTTGAGGAATTATCAAACATCGGTCTCGCGACTCGTAGACATACTAGGGGATGAGGGTTCGGCAGCGAATTACCTTAGCAAGTGTATCTACTCTGTTGGAATGGGTAGTAATGACTACCTTAACAACTACTTCATGCCCCAGATTTACTCAACAAGCCGCAGATATACCCCGGAACAATATGCCGATGTTCTTATTCAGCAATATTCTCAGCAATTTAGGGTCAGTAATATTTTTTCTTCAAAATAGATATTACTAATTGCACCTTAAGTGAGCTGATTAATTGGAATTGATGGATTTTCTGCTGTTTCTTGATTATAGACTTTGTACAACTATGGAGCAAGGAAGGTTGTGGTGATGGGAGTGGGTCAGATAGGTTGCAGCCCAAATGAATTAGCTCAATATAGCCCCAATGGCGCCTCATGTATAGAGAGAATCAACAGTGCTAACCAGCTTTTCAATGATAGGCTTATATCTCTTGTCAAAGACTTCAATAGCAATCTAGCCGGCGCAAAATTTATATACGTGAATGCTTTCGGGATTTTTCAGGATATATTGAGGAATCCTTCTTCTTATGGTAAATAATCTCAATTATCCACATATATCTTTTGATTTGTTTCCCATAGATACCCCAAGAAATATAATTTCCCACAGTAACAGTAATTATATTTAGGTTTATTATAACGAAGATATGGTTTCGTTTGTTGAATTCAGGTTTCACTGTTACAAATGCCGGGTGCTGTGGGGTGGGGAGGAACAATGGCCAAATTACATGTCTTCCTCTTCAAACTCCATGCCAGAACAGGGATGAGTATCTATTCTGGGATGCTTTTCATCCAAGTGAGGCTGCGAATGTGATCGTTGCGAAGAGATCATACAGTGCACAGTCTCCCTCTGATGCTTACCCGGTGGACATTCGCCGCTTAGCTCAGCTCTGAAGATGGAGAGGATGGTTATGGTGGTGCTTCTTAATGAAAATTTCATACTTGTCTGTTAAATTGTTACTATTATTATGATTGTGGTTACCATTGTTGTAAGAGATGTGATTTTGGTATTATAAAACTTCAATATTGAGATCCTTTTGTGCCTGTATTTGTTCTACTGATAACTCTTAACATATAACCAAGGACACCTTGCAGAGATGGACTGATTTTTGGATTTGGCTCCTTCAAGAGATAACCTACCAATTGTATGAGCAGGAGCCATGGTTAATGAGACTGTGGGCCACAAACAGGATGGGATGTAGGGTCCACTGAAAATGGACCCAGCCACCAGGTAAAAGGGTTGAGAGTGTATATTTTTTGGTATGGATCATGGCTAGCTGGTTAGTCACCTGCCACTTTGTTAGGATCCTTAAATAGATATTGGGTTTGACTTTACGCGTTTCATAAGTTCTAGGGCTTTTAGTGTATTGGTTAAGTTGGTGTCACACTTTGTTATGCTACATTGGAAGGGGTGGGTCGCTTCAACATCATCCAGCTGAGTTTCCCTGTTTGGTACTCTATCCCAAGACCTAACAAGGGACAAACTTTTGCTATCCTAGCTCGAGCGGCTTGTTTCCCATTGTAATGGTCTAGCAAGTTCCTCATTAGAAAGACCTAACCTAATGGGCACCTGGTCACCATCATTACAGAAAGCTACATCAATCCAAATACCAAATTTCATACTTCAAGCCCTTCTCTTCCTGCTTGAGGTACATACGGTTGGAATTTGACTAGAATTCTATTTTAAGTAAAAATCCATTATCATGGACTATCTTTTGAGATAAGGATTTTAAAAAACCTAGTTGATTTAGGATTTGATTTTAGATTCTACGATCAAATAAATAAATCTAGGGTGTAAGCTTATTTAATTAGTTGAGTATATGTGATCAGTGATAAATTGAGGATATGTGGGTGACTTGGTCTCCCAAGGGGCCCCAACTAGTTTTGGGTTAGAGAAAACAATGGCTAGCTAGAAAACAATGGCTAGCTTACCTGGTAGCTGCACATAGAGGTTTTCAAAGCCTACTGTAAACGTGTTGGGCTCAGGCCGCCCTATTAAAAAATTACCAAAATTCAATCCCAAGCCCGGCCTATTGACACCCCTAGCTGCACATCATGATCAGGCTGAGAAAGCCTTGCTGGCTGAATTGGGATGCAAGGTGGTAGCAACACGTGGCATTGCTACCCCGTAACGGTCGAAAATCATGTAACCTGTTGCCTTATCTGCACGTATGTCAAGGTTCAAGGTAACAGGTTAATGTAGCGGCATTTCTCATGAATAGATTTATCACGCATGACAGTCATGCACTAGATTCGCTGTGCTGTCAAGTATCAACCTCGCAAATCAGTTAAGAGACATGCAGACGGACATAAACATAAGAAATACTTAAAATATGTATCTTCTAGAGTAGTATAGTATTTGGGTGCAACATGAAAAGCAAATCCTTCTCTAAATTAAACATACATTTATGATGAGTCTTATATTGAGCATCTCAGTAGAGAGAAACTAAGGTCCCTCATTTGGGTGAACTTGACCTCTGACTCTCACCATCTCTAAAGATACCTGTATTCTTCTGGTAGAGAGATAGAGCAGTAGAAACACTGGACCTTTGAGCAAATCAACTGCACATAAATCAGAAAACATAGACATAATTAGACAAACAAAAACTGAGATTATCCAAGTAGTGCATATATCTATAATCCAAGTTTTTTTTTTTTTTGGAATACATAGCAATGGTGATTGGGTTCTTACCCTAGCTGGAGGGCTGTTTGCTCTTGACGAGAGTAATGGTGACTGGGTTCCGGCAGATTTACTTGGAGGAAGTTCCGAGAGTCGAATGGTTGAGAAGGCATGACCTCATAGTCGGAAGCAGGCATCAAGCTCATGTGCTGTTGGGCCCTCTCGTTCTCAGCTATCTATATAATCAAACTCCTACCATGTTACTCCGATAAAAATCTATATTCTTACATACATACATACATTTATACGCCTATAAATAAAGACAATTATAATTGCGAAAAAATACCTTAGCTCGGAGATACATGTTGTCGTTGTGCAAGTCGATCTCCTGCATAGGATATTGTTTAGTCAGCAAATTAACTAGGAAGGTGTTGATGAATATAATTTGGGAAAATAATAAAGCAATGAATAAATATTAGTAAGGGAGTGTGAGGTGCAGTTAAATTGTTAGAATCAGTTCTGTGTATTGCATTCTTTTTACGGTTCACAGTTGTATCCAACTACTGTCATTGCAATCAAACTGGCAATCATAAGTAGCCAGGCCAAGCCTAGATGGAGGAAAACGTATTGAGTTTCTTATCATTTGTCTTTTGGAGATGGAATCTGCAGCCTGATCACCAGTTATGATGCCCCAGCAGATGCTTATTTGTGCTAAAGTGAAGCAGACTGGATCATTCCAAAAACATTAAGGATTTGATTATGATTCAGTGCCGCTTATTTGTGCTAAAGTGAAGCAGACTGGATCATTCCAAGAACATTAAGGATTTGATTATGATTCAGTGCCACATAAAGAACTATATGGACGCAACCTCCACAATTGCCAAGTATTTCTAGGATTGAAAATCCAGGTATCTATTGTAAAGTGTAATTTGTTTTTGGTGGCTATCATACTTTTAGTAGTCATCAAAAGTTATTGGCTAGTAACCAGGAGCGGACCTCTTAAAAGACATCACCCACTGAGATTAAATCTCGCGACCTCTCTCATAAGAGAAGTCACACCCTACCATTGGAGCAAGCAGTAGTGGCTAAGCATAGTTGGAGTTGTAGTGATCAATATCTTTCTAAAAGGTGGACTATGGTATTCCAACTCTCTCGAGTCGACTTAGGAGATTGATAAAATTAAAAGGAAGAATTAGTTACTTCAAAGAGAAACATGAGGCAAGAATAGGAATAATTACCCTCTTCTGCATATACTCGATTTCGGCAAACAACAACTCGTTCTGGTAGAGTTCAAACGCATTAGTAGGAATAACGAGGTTGGAACAAACAAACAAACAAACAAATCATTTCCTATAAAATAACTATGAAAGAATTCATTGATATCAAGTAGTCATAACAGACGATCAATACCTTTTTGGATCGAATTTTGCTAATCCCTTTCTCCAATCTAGTCTCCAGGGTCCTGAGCTCCCTTAAATTCAAAGAGCTAAGTGCCTCACCCAAATAATTCCTGGAAATAACACTGTTATAGAAATCTCCAGCAGAAAAGCACCATACAATGAGTAATATATACCCCTGAAATTACCTGTTTGAATTCTGTAAATTCCCGATTAGTGTGCGCAGTTTCGCGGCTTCTTGCTGGTAGTACTGAGATGAATTTTCATAGATAGTAATGTTAGAATATCTCATTCAGAGAAGATAAATGTGAGTAGGTAGTAGATTTCCGAGCATACCGACAATAAAGAAAAAAAATGTTATTACAGAAGTTCAATTGTGTCGGCAATTTTTCTTTTATGGTTACTTCTTTAAATTGTCATTCATCATTATACTTAATTTTTTATCATACCAGTATTTGTAGAACATGCACTTGCTATAATGTAGATTTCTGATAAACCAGTATCAAGTCCAAATATCTGCCTACAACAAATTTCCTGGTTCCAATATTTCCATCATCATAATTCTTTTATCAAGCGTTTCCTCAAAATATCAACCTTTTTTCACTTGAACACACATCATAATGAGAATCTAATAATCAATATAAAGTATGTTTTAAAAAAAAAAAATCATGCAACCAACTTGTAGTAATTATCTCACCCGGAATTACTTCTATTTTATAGATAACTATATATCCAGTTTTTACTCCATATCAACGAATTATAAGACTTCAACTAGCTTTATCATTTTGACAGGCGACTTCAACTAGCTAGCTTTATCTTTCTCACCAGTAATTTATTTCAAATAGATTATCCAAATCCATGTAATGTATGTGGTGCTTAAAATAATAAAGTAGGCACATTTACACAAACACAAACTACTATTCCCCTCTTCATCCTCAAGAATGTATAATCTAAGAATTTATCGGTTAATAGGGAATACTAGCCATTAGAGCAGTCTGTAGGCATTGGATAAATTTTTTTTAAAACAGATGGTGCAAATGCTCAGATTATGATAAGAATGACAGGATGAGTTAGAAAACTACAGCAGATGTTCTGTTTGTGTATGAGAGGGAGGGGATAATTAAAAAGGTTAATAGCACCTTCAGATAGATTATTTTTGTTTAAGCATTTTAACACAGGGTCTCAGTTGCTAAACTATGCTATTGCAATTTGCAAGATACATATATATGTGAATGTGCATTGAAACTAACAC
Source organism: Tetracentron sinense (assembly GCA_015143295.1). Classification (NCBI taxonomy): domain Eukaryota; kingdom Viridiplantae; phylum Streptophyta; class Magnoliopsida; order Trochodendrales; family Trochodendraceae; genus Tetracentron; species Tetracentron sinense. The sequence goes on along the minus strand of CM026553.1, from coordinate 47,484,238 downwards.
TTTCTTGTTGCATCTAACATCCGATTTTCGTTTTCTTCAGTAAAAGTATTATTTGCTTCATCAGAGAAAAGAGAGTTTACCTGGGCATTGGCTTCTGAAACAGACCCAGAATTGGAGGAATCTGCACATGCCTTCTTGTACCTGTCAATTGTTGATTTAACACTGCACACATGGTAACATTGAACCATATAAGTTGTTATAAAATGTAATTCATTTCAGTGAAGCACCCAACAAGCAACTTCTTAACCAGAAAACAAGCAACTTCAAAACATTCATAATAATAAAAAAATCCTCCCTTTGTCTTAAACATAGTTTCTGAAAACAAACCTGAATATTTTCTGCTGCACAACTTAATTTACTAGCAGATACTGATGGAGACTACACTATGAAAAAGAAAATGCGTAATACTAACAACAAAGGAACCAGAGAAAAAAGTAGACATCAAAACTGCTCCTCAGCTCTATTTGGTTTCTTTTCAAGGGTGAATGAATAAAGAAAATTTGTGCGATGTCACTTATGCAAAAGTGCAGATCCTCGGGTACTGATGTAATCCGAGCTTGTTTTATAGCAATAGTAATTGTGCGATAGCTGGCTGAGTCGATCTCTTCCCCACATTAATGCTTTTGCACTAATAAGAAGATGAGATCTTAGAGTCGCCACCAATCAAGGATAAGGGTGTGATTGGTCACCCACAACAAAACCTTCGGTCTGAGAACTGAGATCAGGGATTCTTTTATGAGTCGGGGAAGGTGTTAGGCACCCTAACTCATCCGTTGAATGACATTTTTTTTTTTTTTACTTTTCTCCATTAATTTAATTTTTTGTCATTGAATTTAACAAATCAACTAAATGATTATTATTTTTCTTTTCGAGATAGGAATGCCTTTCCTCAACCGAATCAAGGCAAACCCTTCTCTACTTAATTTTTTTTCTTTTATTTTTGAGATTTGAACATACCCCTGATCGACCGAATCGGGGTAGCTCTCTCTACTTGAGCGGCAAACCCTTTTCCTTAAATCGGCAATGGTTAAACTCTCTCCTCGACCAATTCGAGAGAGGCCCCACCTATATTAGTGGAAAAGGGAACGCCTACATTAGTGGAAAAGGGAAGAAATAAAAAAATAAAAATAAAGAAAATGAACGATAAGGAGAAGAAATCGAAGATCTCTTCTTCCTACATTTTCCTTTGTTCATATTTTCACTTCCTCACGATCATTTGGAGGGAAATCTTTGATGGGAAATGAGGGAAGAAGAGACTTGAATGAGTAGAATGAGAATCAAAGTGAAATGTTGCAAACCTTTTGATTGTGCTCCAATGATCCCACGCTCCAAACACCTAAAGATAAAAACAATGAAGTAGATCCAAGGGCTAGGGTGTAAGCTCTTGCTCTCTTCTCCAAAAGTTGGGAGCTTTCCAAGTTGTAGAGATTCTAAAGCATTCCCAAGCCTAGGGTTTTTTCTGAATGATTCCCAAGATATAGAGATCCCAAGTCTAGGGTGTTTTCGGTGTAAATGAGAAAGGGGGTGTGTGACCTTTTATAAAGGTGAAAAAGATGGGAGGTTCTCTTTTCTAAACGATTTGGGATTAAAGTTTCTCCCAAAAACTCAAACAGGTTTTTAAAGAATGAATTTCTCCTCTCTTTCGGGCTTGAGTTAGCTTCGAGATTGGGCTTTGACTTTGGATTGACCTCTGGTTATTTCAGAGTTCAAATCTTTTTCATTGAGTCCATCTTTTGATTCTTGGAGCTAAAAAAGGCATTTGGCTGTGCGAAATTGGGTGTCTACTAAAACAATTTAAGCAATGGCAGACAATGCTCTCACTCAAAACGTGAGTGTAGAGAAGGCTTTAATAACTTATATAGATGTGGTTACAATGAGATAAGTAAGGTTTCCTTTAGTTGAGGAAAACCTTCCAAAGAGATTACAAAGAAGATATACAAAAGAATCTTTACAATTAAATTCAAATCTATATGTTAGGAATGAGTTGTAACACCAATTCTTTCCATATCCAAGCTTGCATGAATATTGGATTTATCTTTAAGCTCAATATCTTCCTTTCCTTCTAGAGGTGCAAAGGTTGAGTTTAGAAACCGTCTATTATCACTCCCCCTCAAGCTGAGGTGTTGAGTAGAATTAACACCCAGCTTGACACGTAGACCACTAAAAACTTGCTTTGACAATGGCTTGGTGAGGATGTCGGCAAGTTGATCAGCGGATCGAACAAAACGTGTGACGAGAGAACCACATGCAACCTTCTCTCGAACAAAATGATAATCCAACTCAATGTGTTTTGTCCTTGCATGAAAAACGGGATTGATTGACATGTAAAGAGCACTTATGTTGTCACAAAAGAGAGTGGCAGAATGAGGTAAATAAACACCAATATCTCTATGAATAAATGATATCCAAGTCAATTCTGCAGTAGCAGCTGCCATGGAGCGATATTCTGTTTCGGCACTTGATCGAGCAACAGTAAGTTGTTTCTTAGCTGCCCAGGAAACACAATTAGAACCAAGAAACACACAATAACCTGTCGTAGACCTTCTAGTGAGAGGACATCCCGCCCAGTCAGCATCAGAAAAGGCATAAAGATCAATAGAGTTATGGCGAAGAATATGTAGACCATAGTCAAGAGTACCCTGAACATAGCGTAAAATACGCTTCACAAGTTGAAGATGACCAACTGTAGGAGCATGCATAAATTGGCAAACTAAATTCACGGCATATGTCAAATCCGGCCGAGTTAGAGTAAGGTACTGAAGAGCGCCAACTAAGCTTCGATATTCAGTCTCCTTGTCTAACAAATTAGTTGTAACACCATATCCATGTTTGAGAGCTAGAGGAGTAGATATGAATCGACACGTGTCCATAGAAGCACGAGAGAGAATTTCTCTAGCATATTTTCCTTGTGAGAGAAGGATCCCGGTAGGTGTAGGAGTAACTTCAATACCAAGAAAATAATGAAGAGAGCCCAAATCCTTCATAGAAAATTCTGACCCCAATATAGTGATGAAGAAATGAAGAAAAGCAATGTTGCTCCCAGTAAGCACAATATCATCTACATATAGAAGCAATAAAATAATTCCATGTGATGATCGCAAAATAAATAGTGAGGGATCATGCATGCTACAGGAGAAACCAAAATTTAAGAGAAAATTGCTAAACCTGTCAAACCAAGCTCGTGGTGCTTGACGAAGTCCATATAAGGCTCGCTTCAACTCACAAACATGAGTAGGATATTTGACATTAGCGAAGCCGGGGGGCTGCTCCATAAACACGGCCTCTTTAAGATGGCCATGGAGAAAGGCATTTTTCACGTCGAGTTGTCGAATATGCCAATTTTGTGACATTGCCACTGTCAGAACAACTCGAATAGTTTGAGGCTTTACAACCGGGCTGAAAGTCTCCTCAAAATCAATGCCTTGAAGTTGTCTGTATCCCTTGGCGACAAGTCTAGCCTTTAATCGCTCTAACGAGCCATCGGATTTTAACTTGGTCTTGAAGACCCAACGACACCCCACTACATTCATGCTTTTGTCACGAGGGACAAGAACCCAAGTCGAGTTTTCTTTCAATGCTGTTAATTCTTCTTCCATTGCAGACACCCATCCAGGGTGTTTGAGTGCTGACTTCATAGTTTTGGGTTCAGAAGGAATAACTTCATCTGTGGTTGCCAGAGAAAATATAACTTTTGATTTTCGAGTGCCATCCCGTGTCCTAGTGTTCATGGGATGTAAGGAGGTGGTAACAATATTGGAGGATGGAACCGGAGTCGGTACAGAGCCTTCAACACCCTCAGATAGCGAAAAGGGTGGCACAGGCGAGGGTTGCAAAGCAGGCGGAACATCAATAGTCGAGGAGTTAGGAGACGGTGAAGCAGATTGCAAGGCAAGTGGCAGAGGCAAAGCTGGTACCTCAGGTGGCTCAGGCGAGGCTGGTAGCTCAGGTGGCTCAGGTGAGGTTGGCGGTTCTATGAAATTGGCAGATATATCAGCCAAGTTTTCATAAGAAGTATTGGATCGATGAGAATCCCCATGAGGAACTGAAGAATCAGGTTGATCAATCAATGTAAAAGAATCTGATGTAGCAATATCATGAGGATCATTCCATAGTGCAAAAACTGTGACTGTAAGATCTTGTTGCTCCCCCTGAGATGAAACTGGATCCTGCATAGAGTGAACATCAGTGTATGGCATAATATTTTCATCGAAAACAACATGCCAAGATATATAAACACGGCCTGTGTCTGGATAGAATCTGTAGCCTTTGTGGATCATACTGTAGCCAATAAAAACACATGGTAAAGTCTTGGGAGAGAACTTGTTCCTTGCATTGTCTCTGAGGTAAGGATAACACCTACAACCAAAAATCCTTAAAGAGTTATAATCAGGATCCTTGCCATACAACAACTTGAATGGGGTCTCCATCTGTAACACGGAGGAGGGAACCCGATTAAGTAAGAAGATTGCAGTTGAGAAAGCATCAACCCAAAGATTTTTCGGAATTTTGCTCGCGAACATCATCGATAATCCGAGTTCAGTGACGTGTCTATGTTTTCTTTCTGCCACCCCATTTTGCTCTGGAGTGCCTGGACATGACATTTGCCTTGTTATACCATTGTCTTTAAGAAAATCAAGCGACTCTGTTTTAATAAATTCTCCTCCACCATCACTCTGGAAAATTTTAATTTTCCTGTCAAATCTATTTTCCACCATCTTCTTAAAATTGACAAAGCAGTCAAAGAAATCAGATTTATGTCGCAGTGGATATATCCATGTGTAACGTGAGTAATCATCCACAAAGACAGTATAATATTTAAAATGCTGCATAGATTGGATAGGGGCAGGTCCCCACAAGTCACAATGTATTTTAAATAAAATATTATCTGATCTTTTACTAGTAGAAATAAAAGGTAGCTTACAGCTCTTTCCCATTTGACAGCTTTGACACAAAAACTGATTTTTATTCCATTGAACAACTGAAATAAAATTTTTATTACTCAATAGACGAACTATCTTTGGTTGTGGATGACCCAAACGTTGATGCCAAACTCCTTCTGTTGCCTTCCTTGACTGAATAGAAAATAAAGCTCTTCTTTTAGCTCCAAACGAGTACAGACTTCCATCTCTAGATCCCCTTGCCAAAATTCTCCCTGTTTTCTGGTCCTTAATCACAAATCCAATAGATGAGAACTCAAAAATACAGGAATTATCATCAACCATCTGACTAACAGACAATAAATTACGAGCAATTTTTGGCACAAGTAGAACATTATCAAGCATAATTTTCTTAGACCCAATTGGAATAGTAGCACTACCAGCATGAGAAATCTCAAGTGCTTGTCCATCACCAACAATAATTTTATCATCCCCTTGATACGGTTTGAGGGTAGTAAAAATACCTGGATCATTAGTCATGTGTGAGCTTGCACCTGTGTCAGGAATCCACTCTGGATCTTGAGGGTCATCAATGTTCATTGCTGCCAATGCTTGGGGCATGTCTTCAGCTTGGTAAGCATGATTATACCTATTAGAGCACCGCAAGGCCGAGTGGCCAAACCGACCACATATCTGACAGGCTAAAGCGCCATTTTGATTTCCAGGGACTCGGTATTGATTAGGTTGTTGTTTCTTGTCGCCTCCATTATTTCGCGGTACAAAATTGTCACGATTTTGTCCGGTTTGAGTAAAACCGCGACCTTGAGAATTAAATTTATGATTTCCTCCCTGGCGTCCCTGGCCTTGTCTCCAATTTTTTTCATTGTTGAAACGATTTCCCTTGCCTTTATTCTGACCCCAAAAGGCATGAGAATCTGATCCCCCATCTCCTTCAAGATTCTGAGCATGATTTCTATTCTCATAGCTCATGAGAGAGGAGACAAATTGAGACCACGCAGGTAATGGGGGCCTAGCTAGTACAGAGGTAGTAAAAACATTGTATTTTTTCCTAGACCAGTACAAGCCCAGTAAACCTTGTTTTCTTCCTCTACAGGTTTTTGAATAGCAGCTAATTCGTCACAAACAAATTTAAAATTTTTGAGATATTCAGGTACAAAATTAGTACCTTTCTTCATACTCTGTAGATCTCGAACCAGTTGAAGCTCTCGGTCCTTTGAGGCATCTGCAAATGCCTTCGACAAACAACTCCAGGTCTCTCTCGCAGTAGACAGACCAACCACCAGGGTTAACACCTCCTCGGATAGTGTACCCGTTATCAAGCTCTTAAGAAACCTGTCCTCTCGCTTCCAAGCGAGAAAATTAGGATTAGCTTCCTCTCCACCTTCAGACGAAGCTATAATCGGCTTGGGCTCATTGGAGTCACCCAAGATATGATCAACAAGATCAGTGTTCTCAATCAAAGGTAAAATCTGCTCCTTCCATAACAGATAATTTTTAAATGTTAACTTCACAGACACCATCGAGGTGATTTGACCCAAATTCTGGAGTGTCAAACCGCTTGAGGAGGAAGATGACGCCATTAAAACAATTTCAGTAATGTCTGCAACAAGATGAATAACACTACCACACAAAGAATTGTGGTGTAGCTCTGATACCATAAAACAATTTAAGCAATGGCAGACAATGCTCTCACTCAAAACGTGAGTGTAGAGAAGGCTTTAATAACTTATATAGATGTGGTTACAATGAGATAAGTAAGGTTTCCTTTAGTTGAGGAAAACCTTCCAAAGAGATTACAAAGAAGATATACAAAAGAATCTTTACAATTAAATTCAAATCTATATGTTAGGAATGAGTTGTAACACCAACTCTTTCCATATCCAAGCTTGCATGAATATTGGATTTATCTTTGAGCTCAATATCTTCCTTTCCTTCTAGAGGTGCAAAGGTTGAGTTTAGAAACCGTCTATTATCATCTATAGCAATTAATCCTTGTGTGTTGAGCCCGTAGCTCGATTTGTTAACAAATTTCATCATAACCATAAGGTTACCTATTTGTCTCATCTTAGTTGCCGATATTAAATAAAAATAATCAAAAGCTCTAGAGTCATTTAGTTGGTGAGATGATGTGTGGGTACAAGGTTTGCTTTTATCTCATTTTTTTCTGTTGGTAATTCATTGGATGAACTATAGAAATGGTCTATCAGTGGCACTACTAGTACATGCTGAGAAATCCATCTTCAATGGGTACATCTTGGAGATATTTGCCACGGAACATTGATGATTTTAACTGAATAATCTCTTGAAGCCTGTTTGACATTCGTCTATAGAACCTCTAAAACTATCTTTTTCTTCCATAATATCAGAGAAAAAAGAATGCAGAAGAAGCCAATGATATAGTGAGAAATCAGCTCAATTAAATTGAAGAATGTTTTTTTTTTCTTCGCCGTATTGCTTAAATTACCAGTAGAAGCAATACTGTAGTAGAATATTAATTTTTGATCTTTAATATACTTAAGCATCCATTAAATCCTCTGCAAACTGTCCTACTTTCAGAGTATTTTTAAAGCCCAGGTAGGAAGCAAACAATGCCAGCAGCATTATGTTCTAAATGCTAAATCATAAAATCCATACTTGTTTCAGTGTCATCCCACCTAGTTTGGGTCTGTGAACATTCTCTTAGATGTCCAGTTATTGATGGCTTCATATGTAATACATTGTAACTTTTACTTCATTAAATGCATTACGATGTAAGTACCGTAATAATAAAGGAGTATAGAGTATAGACTCATGATCACTCAAAGGAAGTTACAGATGATGAGGGTGAAAGTGAAACTCGGGACGAGGAAGGGACTTTATAAAGAGTTATTAAGCTAAATGCTCATGAGAAAATATGTTACGGAACAAAATGAGAATCAACTAGTTCTTTACAAAATTTTTGAAAATTGGATTATAGGCAATTTGAATGGCTCCTCAGTTATGGAGTTGCCAAAGAGGAAATGATTCTAGAATCTAGATCATTAGGGAAGTAATTATCATTCATAGCTTGTGTTCATGTTCAGAAAACATGAAACATTACCTTTCTCAGGCTTTCCCAAAAAATGAATGTGTCTCCAAATAAAACTTTACTACTAGTGTAGGAACAAAAGTTTATAGGATTTGATGTAGCGTATGCTAGGGAATGATGTCAATCGCGCCAACCACACAACCTTTCACTAAATCTGTTGATTTTCCTCAAGGAAAATACCACAAATAATGAGCATCCACCATCTTGTTGATTCGCAGGAATACCAAGAACAATAGGGAAAAGAGAGAACTCTCCACAATTTTATTCAAGACAAACTATCCTTGCCCTGTGGCTTACAACTCTATAAATACGATGCTAAATTAAGCAAATAGAGAAATTACTAAAAATAGTAAAAAGTGAACTAACCATGGAAATTACTAACACTGAATACTAGAAGCATGCCAGAATCGACATTGTGTGACTCTGACTTCTAAAACTGCAAAATTGTTGTTTCCGAGGCCTAAACGAGTGAATCGGACCAAAAAGTGAAAACTCCATAGCAAAGTTATGCATCTTGAAGATCTTGGCGTTTCCAATCAACCGTATAAATTTAACTCGAATCCGACTTTGGTTACTTGCATAGCAAAGTGAAGATCTTGAAGATCTTGTCATGATTCATGGTTACTTGCATAGTATTATTTTTTAGGAGATTTTGTTTATTGTAGCTTTACCTGAGTGTAAACTTATAGTTATACACTTCAATTAATAATCACTTATTAACCTATAATTCTCATTTCATTTGGTAGTTATAATCAAATTTTCAATAGTTTCGAAATCACTTCTAACTTCCTTCCTAAATTTTTTTATCACTTCTTGGTTTTTAAACACATTTTTACTTGCTTCATAAATGCTTTATGCTTGCTTTTCCAAATGTTTATTTTGTGTTTCATTGGTCGCTTCTTGATCGTTTCTTGCTTTTCATTTCCCATGAATTTTAGGATCCTCGCTTTCCATTTTTTCCTTTTGCTTCGCTTCTCGCTCTGGTAACTATGGTCAGAATTGCTATTACTATAAATATTGAAAAGCTATCAACGAGTCCTATGAATGTTCAATCGATGGGAATCCATCGGACTCTAACATGGCATCGCAAAAAGAGATCGTTTCGAGAGTCAAAACACAGTTTAAAGTCATTTTTTAATATTATTTTTGTAAATTTTTGTCTTACTATTTTAGGTTTCGAAAGTCTAGTTGGGTTTGGAAAAGCTTAATTAAGAATTTAGTAACTTATTTAGTTTGTTTTTAGTTTTTACTATATCTAGAAATTTATTATTTTAAGAAAGTTTCTGTTGAATTAGGACTGGGGATGCATTTAAGCTATTGTTTTAAGGAGTTTCCTAGTTTTGATGAATACATAATTTAGATTCTTTTAGAGACTTTTCTCTATTGTTTTGTGGATTCAAAGTTGATTATTGAAGAGGAAGACAATGATCTTCTCTTGTTTTGATTTCATGTTTCATACTGCATCAATTGTTCAATAACTATGTTCCATTAATTGTACATCATTTATAGTTCTATTTTTAACATAGCAAGATGAATAACTATGTTCCATTAATTGTACATCAACAAATATGTTCCACAGGTGCCAACTTCTACCTTTGAAGTCATTTTTGAGGGTATCCCATGTATTTTGGCTCTTGTTAAAAGATTTTGAGAAAAAGTATTTTATTCTCTTATTGAACCCACACTCTCTATATGTATTTATAGAGAGGTTACAACTATTACAATGATTTGAATTTCAAAAAATGATACAGAGAAGCTTTCCATAATTACAGTTTATTCTCTATACAGAGAATATTATTTGAGAAGGTGGAGGTGATTCAGTGTTACATGGTTTATCATTATCTTCTCCCGCAAGCTTAGCGAGGCTGAAGAGGTGACGCAAAGCTTGGAACTGAGCAAAGTCAATAGTGAGTGTGGTAGACTTTTGGTGACGATATCTGCCAGTTGGTGATTCGAGGGAACAAATGAGACACAGATAACTAGCAACTACTTTCTCACACACAAAGTGGTAGTCAAGCTCTATGTGTTTTGTGCATGCATGAAAGACAGGGTTGGAGACCATACATATCGCACTCTTGTTATCACAGTACAAAGTTGGAATGGATGGTTGTGAAACATCAATATCTTTTAGTAAATATGATAACCAAGTTATTTCAGCTGTAGCGGTAGCAAGAGAGCGATATTCGGCACTTGAGTGGGACACTGTAGGTTGCTTTTTCACACTCCACAAAATAAAATTGGAACTAATAAACATTGCAAAGCTAGAAGTGGATTGTCGAGTGTCTTGACAACCCGCCCAATCTGCATCAGAGTATCCATGAAGTTTGATTTCTGTATCAATTGAGATAAAGAGACCATGATCAATAGTGGACTTCAAGTAACGTAAAATCCTTTTGACAACTTGCATATGATTTACAGTAGGGCAATGCATATCTTGGCAAACATAATTCACTGCATAAGTGAGATCTGGCCACGTGAAGGTAAGATACTGGAGAGCACCCACTACACTTCGATACTCACTAGGATTCTCTAAAGTGGAACCATTAGATATAAGCTTTTGGTCTGCAACCATTGGTGTAGGTACCAGCTTGCAATCTGTCATTTGTAGGCGAGCAAGAAGATCACGGGCGTATTTGCTTTGTGATATTAAGAGACTTGTATAACTGCGAAAAACCTCTATTCCCAAAAAAATAGTGCAGAGGACCAAGCTCCTCCATTGCAAACTCAATTCCCAAACGGTGAATATAAGAATGAAGAAGGGTCTCATCATCACCGATTAAAATAATATCATCGACATACAAAAGTAATAATAACACATGATTGTCGACATGAAGAATGAATAAGGAATTGTCTACAGTGCTAGCAAGAAATTTTAGAGAAATGAGGAATGACTGAAATCTATCAAACCATGCCTGTGGAGCTTGTTTGAGGCCGTATAGGGTCCGTTGAAGAGAACATACATGATTTGGAAAATCATTGTTCACAAATCCGGGTGGTTGCTCCATAAAGACTTCCTCTTTCAAATACCCATATAGAAATGCATTTTTAACATCTAATTGACGAAGGAACCAACCCTTAATTGTAGCAATTGTGAGGATGGTTTGAATGGTAGTAGCTTTCACAACTGGATTGAAAGTTTCATCAAAATCGACACCCTCTTGTAGGGTATATCCTTTGGCGACGAGACAAGCCTAGTGCCTTTCAATGGAGCCGTCAGAGTGGTGTTTGGTTTTAAAAACCCAGCAGGAGCCAACCACATTCTTGTCAGTCGTCCAAGGAACTAACCTCCAAGTTTCATTAGTGTGTAGAGCTTGAAGCTCAGATTCTATTGCTTCACGCTAGTGAGGTATCTTGAGGGCATTGTTTTAGAGACTTTAGTTAATCTGTGAACATTAAAAGCATCATGAGGAATAGGAATCGTTGGTAAGGGTGGAAGAGATTCGCACAAGTCACTTCGAATAGTGTTTAAATTAGGATGAGTTTCCAAATACGTATCAAGGAATACGGGTGAATTTGGAGTAGGATATTCAATAGAGATTTGGGGAGATTCTACTAAGTGGGATGTTAGAGTTGGAATAGGAGGAGATTGGACCAAATTAGGAAATTGAGTGGAAAAAGGAGTAGAGTTTGAAATAGGAGGGATTCTCCTTTGATATACTTAAATAGTAGATGGAGAGGAAATAGGAGGAGAATCTTTGGATTGATTTGAATTACGTAGGGGAGAAGATATGGTATGGTCTTGGAAAGGAGAAAATTAGGAAGATGTGGGTGAGATGGTGTAGGATTTGGAATTTGAAGAAGAGGAGGATAAGGAAGGTTCTTGATTGGGAGAAAGATTAGGAAGAGAATCATTATTACATGTATGTAGAGAGTTATTTAAGGGATTGGGAGATTGAATGTTGGCTATTTGAATGGGAGAGGATGACACGTTACATGAGGAAGGGAGACAGTTTTGGGTAGTAATGGTTGGATTTCTAATCGTGGGATTTGGGGATTGTAGAAAAGGAAGTTCAATGCTGGAGGAAGAAGGGGACGACTGGAATGTAGAGGAGGATTCCCATGATATTAAATCACCCGAAACTTGCCTATTAATGAGGGAATTTGAGGAAGTGGCAAATGGAAAGACATATTCATCAAAGATGACATGTCTTGAGATATACACACGTCCAGAGTAGGGATCAAGGCATCGGAACCCCTTATGATGATCACTTTACCCTATAAAAATACATGATTTTGTTTTTGGGGTAAATTTATTAACAAAATAATCCTTGAGATAAGGAAAGCACAGACATCCAAAGGTAAGGAGAATAGAGTAATCTAAAACTTTTCCAAAAAGTAAAGAATAAGGACAATTGCCATTTAAGACATCGGATAACATACGATTGATCAAGAATGTAGCAACCATAAACGCTTCGACTCATAACGAAGATTGTGCTTTACTATGAAAAAGGAGGGTGAGGCCAGTTTCAGATATATGCCCGTGTTTTCTTTCAAAAATGTCATTTTGTTGTGGCATATGAGGGCATGACACTTGGCAAACAATACCAGAATTATTAAGATGAGAAAGAAAAGATTTTGATGAAAATTCATCCCCCATCATTGTGAATTTTTTTTATTTTAGTATCAAATTGTCTTTCAACCATTTTCTGGAAGAGTAAAAATTTAGGAAATACATCAAACTTTTTTGGGAGAGGATATAACCAAGTATAACGAGTGTGGTCATCAATGAATATGACATAATATCGAAACCCGGTGGTAGATTGTGTGGGAGATGGTCCCCATAAATCAGAATGAATTTTATTAAGTGGTTTCGAGGCAGAATAACCATGTGAAAGAAAAGGGAGGCGACAACTTTTGCCTAATTGACAACCAACACAAATGGAAAAATCTTTATTAAATGAAGTTCTGATAGATGTCCGAGATGTTGATGCCACAAATAAGAAGGAGCTTTTGATGAAGACGAATGTGAAGGAAGAGACATAGTGGCAGTGAGTGCTGTTTTATTCAACTCAAAGGCATATAGATCATGGTGTTTGTGTCCTCTTCCCAAAATTCTGTTCGAGCTCCGATCCTTAATCACAAAACCAAATGATGAGAAAAAAAGATCACAGTTAAGTTGCTTAGTTAATTGGCTAACAGATATGAGATTCTTTTGAAGGTCAGGAACCAATAAAGAATTTGGAAGTATAAGATTTCTAAAAGGTGTTGGAAGAGATAAAGTGCCAACACGAGAAATAGGAAGAAGAGATCCATTACCAACAAGAACCCTATTGATGCCATGATAAGGTTTGAGACGAAGAAAATTACTAGGGTCATTTGTCGTATGAGATGAAGCACCGGTATCTGGGTACCATTGAGGATCTGAAATAGTAAGAGCAGCAAGTGCTTGAGAAGGAGTTGGAGGCTCTTGATGTTGAGGGTTGTATGACTGATCAAAACGGCGCCAACATTGAAAGGCACTATGCCCTTTCTTTCCACAGACTTGACATTAAAGAGGAGGAGGGCCAAGGATACCCCGTTGACTAGGAGAACGTGTTGTGTTTTTGGTGTGATTCAAAACTAAGGAAAACTTTGTTTTTGTGTTTTGGGTGTTTCTTTAGTCCCACATGGAAAAACTATGAAATGTTATACCTCTTTATATAATAGAGTGTTGGTAAAAGGCTTGGGTCTTCAAGGGCATTAGAATTTGTTGTCTACCCACCCATTGCATATTGTGACTATGCTATGCTACAACTTACACACACACGCCCACGCGCCAAGCAGAGCCGAGTCGAGTTGGTCGGGCGGGTCAGGCCGGGCCAGGCCGGGTCGGGCCGGGTTGGGTTGGGTTGGGTTGAGTGTTTTAACCTTTAAAGCTATATTACCGTTTGGGATTTCTCTAATATTACCGTTTTATTCCCGTTAGTGGTCATTAACCACTAATTATATTGGGATTAAATATATCAGTTTTAGAATCTAAAGAGATTTTTTTTATTCTCTATATATGTGCATCTTCTATATTAGTTTATATATAGAAAAAGAATCTCTTCTTCTACGGTTTTATTCAGTTCTTTCTTTCGGGTTTTCATATACATATTTTTGAGTTCTAGTGCTGAGTTAGATTTACAGAGTGGTGTGCGACTATAAGCTGTGCACGCTTATAGTCAGGGATAGATTGTGAGAGGCTGTTGTATCCTGGAGGCAACGCGACCAATAACCCAGTGTAATTTTTGGGGGCGCGAATTGTCTTAAAGAAAGCGAAGTATTCGTGCCTCGCCTCACATGATCTGCCATTGTTCTGATCAAATTTCAAGTGCAGGATTTTTTCTGAGTTCGTGGTTGCAATATTGTTCGTGATTCTCCGGGTTTGCTTCTCAGGAATTAGCATTTACAGGTATTTTTGGAACAATAGAACGAAAGTGATGCTGCTATCCTTTATAATTTCTTCCACCTCGAGAGTTCTTATTATTGTATCTATTTCCTTGTGCCACGAAAGAAGAATCAAAGCCAGATCGATTCTCAGCGGAACGAATTTCTTGACTGATAAGATTCGGTATTAATTGGTCATATGAAGGAATGGGAGGTTTTGCCAAAATAGATGTGACAAAAGATTCATAGTCAGGGCCTAAACCATTTAGAACCCAAAATACCTTGTCCTCAACTGAAACGGGACTGCTAATGGTGGCTAGAGAGTCACATAAAATTTTGAACTTGCGGAGGTATTCAGTGATAGAGGATGTGCCTTTTTTGCACATCTGTATTTGATGTTTGAGATGGTATTCTCAGGCTTTAGAGCATTGCGCATAGGTGTTTGCTAAGGCACTCCATACGACATTTGATGTGGTAAGACCGACGACATCACAAAGAACCTCTTTAGATAGAGTGGCATTAATGCATCTTAGTAATAGCTGGTCTGTCTAGTGTCATTTCTCAAATTGAGGATTGAGTGCAGCAACCTCATTTTCAAAAGAAGGAAGAAATTGGGTAGGAGGTGTTTGAGTTCCATCAACATACCCAAGAAGTTTTTGGCTGCCTAAGAGAGGAACGAATTGGCTTTTCCACAACAGGTAATTCGTGGGAGTTAGCTTGATTGAAATGAGGTTTAGAATGGAAGAAATTGAGATGATAGGAATAGTGGAAGAGGTGTCGGTTGAAATAGTGCTGGAAGCCATTCTGAAAAGAAGAAGAGAAAAAAAAAGGAGGATCTTTTCTAAACATGCTCTAATACCATAAAAGGTTTTGAGAAAAATTATTTTACTCTTTTTATTGAACCCACACTCTCTATACGTATTTATAGAGAGGTTACAACTGTTACAATGATTTGAATTTCAAAAAAACGATACAGAGAAGCTTTCCATAATTACTATTTATTCTCTATATGGAGAATATTATTTGAGAAGGTGGAGGTGATTCAGTGTTACATGGTTTATCATTATCACTTGTTGCTCCAATTATCCTTGGAAAAATGATTCTAAGACTCCTCTCTTTCTAAAAAACAGTAACTTCACTAAGCAAAAAGATGAAACTAAAGTCTAATCCATTTTGATTTGTATTTGGAATAGCCACCTATCTATTAATTTTGATCAATGTTGTGATTCGTAATAAACAAAAGTAACAAAACGACTTGGACATAATGAAGAGTGAGCCAATACGTTGTGACCATACTCATTTAAGTAGAGCCAGTGGCTATATTCTAAGTATGAAGTCACCAAATTGTAGTGGCAATGATAATGAGAACGATCAATACATGATGTGGGAAAACTTTACCTTCTAGTCGATACCATACTCCTCGTGCAACAAAACGCTCTCCAGGATTCCTTAGAACTATCAGTTTAGATTGGATTTTGCAGATTCACTATTTATGATGCTCACATCAAGAATCATTTCACTTGTCTCTGAGGGAGTCTTAGCTTTACACATTCTTTAACTTGCTTTTGGTCTTGGACATCATTGTTTGGTATAAAGATTCTAGTAGAGTTGTGAAATTCGGCTTGTCCTTCTGTGATGGGAAACCATCCAAAGAGCAATGTAGTGGCACTACACTGGATCGAAAGTCAACCATTGCAAAGAGAAAATCCAGAAGAGAAATCATTTCAAAGAAAATGTGGTGGGTTCTCTCTAACATTGTTCAAATCTCCTGAGAAATACCTAATTTCTTGCAAGAAATACCAATAAAAATATTTAAAGTTTAAAGCTTTATTTTTATTTCGGTATTTTAAAAGTCTCGCTAGAGATACATTTTTTTTCTTCTTGTTATCACGTAAATATCCCGAGATTTAGGTGAGATTTTAAAAATATCCCAAAAAATACTCAATATAGTTTGATGAATTTATAAATTGGTGATATTTATCCCTGTTTTTTGTAATTTTAATTATTATTTTAATCATTACTGAGATTTAGGCAAGAAATACTTGGAAAAACTCCATATTTGAAAATCTTCCGAAAAAAACTCCTGCCGATAAAAACTCGAGAACGAGATTTGTAACACAACTCTCTAATAGTTTAATATTTCTTAGGAAGTAGTTAGGTTGTCTTGGTACTTAATAATATTTGTTTTGGAAACTTGGTCTTGTATTTGTGTAGTTGTCTAGAGGATGGGAGGACAAGATTTAATGTTGGCTCTTTAGCCAATGGCCAAGATTAATTTAAAGGAGAAATTGATGTTGTGGGAATACATATTCTTGTAAGCAAACATATGGGTAGATTTGAATCCTGGCCGAAGCAAAGAAAAAATCACAGGGACAAGATGAAGAAAGAGTTGAGAAAAAAAATTCTACTTGAAATTATCTCTAAGAATGGTACATGAAAATGTACCCTTTTCAGCAAAGAAGCAAGACAATAGATGAGTTACCGAGGAATTTGATTTGCTCATGGTTTGGTGCGGAGTTTATGAGAACCTGAAGACCAAACTATGCACAATACCTAGGTGGATTGAGAAAGGAGATTCGTGATGTGGTGACGTTGCATCCTTATTTGACATATGATGACATCTATAAGTTGTCCATTAAGGTGGAAAAACAACAAAAACAGAAGTCTAGTTGTAATACTCTTGATTTCGTTCACAAGTAGCAATTTCCTAAGCCACATTGAATAACGTAAAAGAGACCCATAAAGAATTCTGAACATGCCCCCACCAACTATGTTGAAGTTGGGTCAAGTTCAAGGGAACAAGATTCTTTCAACAATAAGATGATGAAGTGCTTTAAATGTTCAGGACAACTTCAGAGTGCCCAAACGGCTGCCGCGCCTAATTCGACTCGCATATGCCGAAAGAATCGAACGAGCCCAAGTCACCCCATTCTCCAAAGAATTATGAACTTTTTTTTTCAGAACCTCGCGATTATTATTGCAAAACGCATCCTTTTTCTGGAGGAGTCGAACCGAATTACTTACTAAATGGGCATTGTAATCAAAGCAATTGGACTTGGACTTTATCCTTTACTTGCTTAGGTGACTTCCTCCCAGTAGCTAGGTAGCTAGGCGAACTGGTTGGTTCTTTGTGGCTTTTCCCCGCTTGCTCCTTTAGGATCGGGCTTTCACCCATTGTCCAAGATTCCCCACTACTGCCCCCCGTGGGAGTCTGGAATCTTCGTCTTCGTCTACTCGTCTGATCTTCTTCTCCTATAGGGATAGAGCAATATGTGGTATGATCCATCAAATTGATTCATGAGAGGGAGGTGGAACAACCTTAGCTTTCATACTATAGATAGCTATAGTTTCCCTTTAGGCTAGGTTCCTGTGTTTTTTCAATTAGCCCCCTGTGGTGCCGTAGTTTCTTATGCTACAGCCCATACCATCCTAGCTTCCCATACCTTTTCCACCACTAATATGACTAGTGCCTTGCCTTCTTCGATTTTGTAGCAGGCTATGCTGAACAGGAGCCTATTTTGGTTAGTGAGACCACCCCCGCTTCCCTAGCTTCACCAATGGCCGGGTGATGAAACCAACGAATCTATCCATCCTATTCTTATCCCACCTATCGATCGGAAATATTGCCATCTCACCCATTGATTCGGATCCCCACCCCTCCATAGCAGTTTCTGTTTCACCTCCTCACCCGATTCGAGCAGTAGGATTGACTCAAGTTGGAGGCCCTATCTTTCTTAGAAAATCAAGATCCGAGAGCACCCGCTTTTATCGGCCGGCTTGGTTGCTATTAGTCAATAGCAGCTGTAGAGTTATAGGTCGATTAAGAGAGCGAAACGAAGGGAGCCAAAAAATGTGAGTGCCCCTGCGTGATACGAATTTTTGCCCCTTTTTGCCCTTTACCCTTTACTAGTATAGGCGGGGCCCTATCTTGCTGGGTGAGACCTCATGAGACAGGACTCGCTAGTCTTCCTCGCTTGACTAATCTCTCCTTCTCTGACTTGCAATCTAATGTATCCTACTCCCTCTTGTGCTTCTTTCTTTCATCTATCTTTTAAATTCTTCTCTTTTTCTTCTTTCCTTTTGGTAGAGGGCGAGCACTCCGCCACGCCATTGCCATGAGTGTGGTCTTAACCAGGACCATAAACTAGCCCCATTGGGTTTGTCTAAAGGTTTCTGAAGGCTTAGCTGTCAGAGGCTTTGCCTTTCAGGTGTCAATCTAAGAGTCAACAGAAATCTAATCTCTCGTTGTTCCTCAGTGGCTCAGTGGGAGAGCGTCTTCAGATTCGGATTTGTATGACTTAACAATGAAATATGAGCCCCAAACCTATGATGAGTACCAAGATTATGAGATCACTTGGAGTCAGTGTTACCTAGGCACTTTAGTTTTCCCAAATTTTGTCGTGCTGACACTTGGACACGACACTCCTTGGTATATGCCTATATCATGTCATGGTGACGTCAACATTATGATTAGGCACATGATACTTATGTCATGTCATTTTAAAAATACAACTGCTAGGAACTTTTTATCAAATTGTGATACTTTTTTGGAAACATAGAGGAAATTTTACTAGGAGCGCAACGATAACAACAACGATCGATATGTACGTCTCTATTTTCTTATCTCTCTTGTTGCTCATTTCCAAGGTTGTTAAATCGTAAACGTATCGTAAAATCATTTTAAGACCGATTCGATTCAAATCGGGATTCAAATCGTAGATCGTAAGAGTCAATCCATCTTTTTAAAAATACAAAAAATTACTTAATACATAAAAAAAAATAGAATAATCTATCATCCAAAAGATTTCATTCATATATATTTCTATTGATGAAATAAAGTAATGAACATTTCGTTGCATACACTATAAAAAACGCAAATGAACTCCATAAAATGAAAAAAAAAAACCAATATCATTAAAGATAAATCAACAAAAGTAAAATCACATAATCATGTTGTGTGAGATCAACTAACAAAAGACTTGTATAATTATAAAGACTTATAAAATAAACTGTCAAGTTTTCCCAAAATCCAACTTCATCATATTTCTTTTTCATCTTTTTTTTTCCCGTTTCACAACATGTCAGCAATAGAGAGAAAACCCAAATAGGAGTTTTTGCATGTCCGTAACAGGGGTGCTCCTATTTTTTCTTTCTTCTTAAAAGACATAAAGTATCTTTAGAAAATCAAACGAATAATTTTTTTTAAAAAGTATTGGTCTGTAAAAAGGGTTTCGTGCTCGAATCGCCTGAATCGTACGATTTGAATCGCAAATCATAACCTAAATCGCAAATCAAATGAGATTTACCCAAATAAGATTTTCATCTCTGATTTGAATCGTTTTGCTTGGGATTTCTAATCGAATCGTATGATTTGAATCGCAAATCACAAGGATTTAACTATGCTCATTTCTACTCCCTATATGAGAATTTTTTATAACTTAGGTATATAACTTCTAAAAAAATTTGGGGATAGGTGATCCCCCTTTTACTATTTAAAATTTTTAGTTATAATATATATATATATATATATATATATTTAATCATTTAAAAAAATTTGTACGTTTGTGCACTCTACAATCGAGTTTAATTTGTGTTTTTCTTGGATCAAGTTTAATCTCATGGAATGCTAAGAAACAACCTTCGGCTTCTAGATCTACTGTAGAGGCTGATTATAGATCCTTGGCTTCTACCACAATTGAGCTTATATGGATTCACTATTTACTCTATGATCATGGAATGCTTCTCTCTACTCCATCCACTATCTACTATGATAATATCAGTGCTATATACATAATTGCCAACCCAATTCTTCATGCTTGAGGCCAGCACATTGAAATTGATTACCATTTCGTTCACGAGAGGGTTGTTATGGGTGATGTTCATGTTCAATTTGTCTCCACTCGTCATCAAACTGCTATCTATTCACTAAAGGACTTCCAAAAACCAAATTTTGATTAATGAAGACCAAACTGATCAGGGTTAATCCACTATAGGTTTGAGGGGGTGTGATAGAGTCCTATACTACTTGGACTCTCTGGAAGATTATTCTCTTTAACTACTTGATAGTGTTTATGTCCTTTTTAACCTCTCTTGTATTCTATCTTTTCAATTGTAACTGCATCAGAATATAAACATCACATAACCCAAATCTGGGTAATCTAGTTTTCCTCCAATCATCATAATCCTTTACTATAAGGCATATATCTTTTGCTAAGTTGCATCATGATGATTTGGTGTCAATCCTAGCCCCATCTTACCTACCAAAAGAAATAATTCAACTTTCAATTACATAGAATCATCTCACTTAAAACAAAAGCAATGTTGAATGTATCAATACTATAAAACACTAAGAACTCCTTAAGCACAGTCTACCGCTACTCATAAGACTATTCCGTTTGAGGTTCATAATGAGCATGCAAATCTACACAGACACATACTATGGAAACAAGTGTTTAGTGGGTACATTATCCTGGCAAATAAGGTGATGACATTTGAGTGGGATAACTGCAGATACATACCTTAAAATGTAAGGCAAACAGACATCACATAGGTCTAAAAATCATGAGTAACCATTGTAGCATGTGGAAGAACATAATTAATGAGTGTAAACATCATTTAGGTAGAGTCAATTAGGAGGAGCTATGATAAATAGAAGTCGTCATAAGAAATAAATGAGGGGAATATGAGAGTAGGAAAAGACTAGACGAACAAGGGGAGAACAGAGGCATAGGAAACTACATGAAAGAGGAGAAATATCTGAAAGATGGAGAATTTTTTTTTTGTTTTTGAAGAGCCAGAAGCCACCCACATAGCAGCCCCGTCCCAAGTTTATTCTTAAGCCCTCACTTGTGGCGGAGGAATGCCGTGGGAACAGAAGGACACTTGGGGTTTACAGAATTAAACCTCATGCAACAAAGCAAACAATAAGAGAAAACCAACCTATACCAAAACCAACAATAAACCCTCTAAACATGCCTAATATAAGTTGTACCCATCTTATCCAATCTATACCAACCTTTGATAATTCTAGGAAGCTGAGAACTATTTGTAAACAAACTATTCCTCCCCATGGTACCTTGCCGAGCCAAAGCATCAGCTACTTTATTCCCTTCTCTATACGAATGCTTTATAGAAAAATCTACTCCCTCCAGTAAACCAGTAAGCTGCTCCCAAAAATCCAAAAAATACCATAAATTACAGTTTCGGGACCTTATCCAATTCACTACGATATTCGAATCACATTGAATGTCAATACCATTATGTCTCAATTGTTTACAAATATTTATACCTTCTAGCACCACTCACAATTCAGCTTTATTATTAGAACAAGAACCAAAAAATTTTGAAAAACCAAAAATAATAGAACCTGTACAGTCTCTAAGGATACCACCACCACCAGCCGGCCCTGGATTCCCGAAGCTGCTCCCATCCAAATTGAGCTTCAACCTCCCTTGTCTCGGTTTTAGCCATCTCACCACTTGCATAGCTTTATTCTTTTTATTGGCAATCAGCACTTCCAGATTATTCAATATCCGAACATCAGATTCATTTAAATGAGTCATATCATTCATGTTCTTACTCAAAACCCCCACCAAATGCTTGATGGACAGCCAAACATCTGCATTAATCTCCAATTTTCCTTCCATTCTGACCACACATCTCCTTCTCCACAACCTCCACATTACTAAACACGGAATCAAACTCATCAACGTTCCCAATTGGGAGTATCGGGAAGCTCTATTAAACCAGATCTGGACTCTTTCTTTCCAGTTTTGGTGCCTAAGGAATGGAACTCCTACCTCCACCGAAACCTTCCTCCATATATCAGCAGCGAATTCTCCCTTATTCAAGACATGCTGCAAATCTTCTGATTGTCTTGAATCACAACAATCACATGCCGAAGTATCATAATGATAAAAACCTTAGCACTTGTAGGGAGCAAAACAAGTGATCTCCCTTTATTCTCGATGTGGTAACTAGATAAAATAATTATTCACAAATCTTAGAATAATTAAGTTTGGTTATCTCTCTTTGGATTTATAATGTTTTTCATGTCCTAGAACAGCCCTTAGGTAGAAATATCACCAAACAATAGAGAATAGGATAACACTAATAATGAAAGATAATGTTAGGACAACTCCCTCCCCCCCCCCCCCCCCCCCCCCCCAAATTGTCTAGGAACATAGTAAAAAACAAACAAAGAATAATGTAAGTCATTCTTAAGAGAGTGTTGACAATGCAACAAGGCCATTCTATTGAGATGTATAAACTATAAAGACACAGATTTATTCACGCATCTACTCCATAGTTTTAATCAAGAGTTTAAATGACAAAAATGTGAGTAATGGCCTATATGCCATTATAATACTTAATTATCCAAATATCACAATGATAGTCTAGTCATGGAGTTTGCATATTGGAAAAATGCAATTTGTGCAACCTTTTAGCAGTGATTTTTCATTTCAATGAAGATAATTATAGCCTTAATCGCAGCACCCTTAACCACTCCTAAGGGGTAATAGGAAAACAACGTTATGGTGGACCAACCTAAATAGGTTTGATGTAGAACAGGTAGTTGAGTAGTTTCTAGAACGTTGAAATCAGAGGAAATCAACTTGAAAAGCATAGCAAACTTCAAACGGTCATAAGTTGTAATTCCGGATTGCCTTGCAACCACGACTCACGAGTACTCAAAACGACTACCTTGATGAGACCTTCAACATGGTCAATTTTGGTTTCCAAGCCCAAAAAAGGCCATTTGGGGGGGTTAGATCACAGGTTTAAGAAAAAACTTACTATTTTTAGTTTGTTTTCATTTAAGCATTAGTCTAGTTTATTTTAGAAGATTTTAATTTAGCATTTGAAGATTCAAAATAAAAGTTTAAAATTTTTTTAGCTTTTTTACCATTTGTGATCATTTTAACTATTTTGGTAAATTAAGGTTTTGGGGGTATTTAAGTTATTGCTCAGAGAAGTTTATTAGATTTTAGTGAATACAAAATTTCATTTTCTTTAGAGATAATTCTTTGTTTTTTTGGTTCTTATAGGGAGACGGTGATCTCCTCTTGTTTTGATTTCACGTTTCAGTGTGCGCCAAAGTTGTCCTAGTACTCCTTTAGAGGCGATTAAGGGTGAGGGAGATTAAGGCCAGCATTCCCCTTTCAATAAAGAAGGATTAGGTTGAAATAAATGTTCAAAAATGATAATGACTTCTCAAACCTCAAAAAAGAACACAGTGGTTACAATATTTAGAAAAAAGAAGTTGTGTGATTACTTAAATAGAAGAGATTTAAGCACAATTGTAGCCAAAAATTTGAAACCGAAACAAATAGAAAAGGTTTAAATACCAAAAGTTTCCATCGTATGTTATTGTTTTGCGAAACTCCCTTATGCATTGGAGTGAGGAAAGAAAATTTAAGTAATACTCTTAAAAATGAAAAGAACAAATAGAGATATATATCTCCCTATGTCAACGCAGACTTCTGTTTGGGTGCAGTAATAGATTTGAGGAAGACAAAGAAACTAATACCAAAAAAATTATTGAAATTTGAGTATCAATGAAATCTAAATTATGAAGTGAGCTACCACATAGCAGAAAAAGATGGGTAGTCAAATATGATACTATCCTAAAGTATCTAATTGACATCCCATTAACATAAGATCTAGAACTATGCAAATGAACCCAACTACAGTGTCATGGACAAGATATTTTCGGAAGAGCCGACTTACCTACTGTCTTTTTCCAATCTGTTTTTTCACAATAATTTTGTAAAACATAACTAAAGTTGAACAATGGGAAGATAAGAATTAAAACAAGTCAAACAAAACACAAGAGAGTATTAGGGTAAGAAATATTATTCCATTACACAAAGAAAAGTGCGAACGAGACATAAGATTTGGACTATGGAGTTGAACAACAAATAGAGCTATCAATAATAAACATGGAATGAGGAGAAACTAAGAAATCAAGAATGGTATACCATTCTCGAGAAACAAAACAGAAGATGAGCAAACATCAGTTGCATATAGCTAGATATCAAGCCAAACATTAACTGGAAAATGTAAAAAGAAAAAACTTTGTTCAGCAAGCATTCCTGAGAAACAACTCCAAACATGAATGAATTTCTACATCAATAAGTGGTTGTCAATTGTCATGGCTTTGATGGAAAAGATTTTGGATGTTGTTTGAAATTGAGGTGTAGGTCAAGAAGAAGTTAAAGACGGGCATATCAAACTAAGGTAGTGTTTGGATACACTTTAAAATTGACTTTTAGTGACTTTTAGCTCTTGAAGAGTCAAAATTGGTTAAAATGTCATTTGGGTTGGCACTCAAGTGAGTAACTTTTGTATAAGTCAAAAATCACAAAACGTCAAAATGTTAGCTTTTAGGAGAAGCTGCCCCCAACTAGCTTTTGTGGTAAGTCCCAATTTTTTTGAATTTTTTTTCCCTAAAAGTCATTTCAAAGATGACATTCCCTTCTCAGAGAAGTTTATCTAAACAAGCCCAAAGTATATGGATCAACTCTGAAAGAAGTTAATGTGAATAGAGTAAAAAGGCACCGAATATTTATATATGTTAGTATACACTATATAGTAAGAATGAATAGTAAAGGAATGAACCTCTGTAAGAACCAATATTAAAAGCTTAACATCATAAGCGAATCATCTGTAAAGTTGACAAGTTCAAAAGATGTCCGCAAAAATTCCGGAAAAACTTTAACATGGAGAAGCAACAAGTAATAATGATTGAACTTCCAATGAAATCATTGCTTGAAAGCTATCTTTAGTTTCACTTTTAGAATTTTAACTTTATGTTCTTTCAAATGTACTTTGACACGGTATCAATAGTGGTGTGTATCCTGTTTGAGGGTCTGAGATTCATTCTCATAAGTTGATGTGACAGTTAAAATGCCCACCATTTAAATGAAAACCAAATTATTTGTGATGTGGCCATCCCTATGGCCAGCTGTGTTTAAAGGTCAAGATGACTTAGCTTTTAAGGATTTAACAGATTTACTTCTGATTTTGGCCTTAAAACACCCTGACCACAGGGATGGCCACAGTGAGCAACACCGACAATATGGTTCCATTTAGATACTAACCAATGAATAGATACTAACACCATTAATTGAGGTTGCGGCTAAATACCAAAAAAAAAATATACTTTTGCATTGACTCAATTCCTCGAGCGTACCTCTTCAGCTTTCCTCTTCTATTTTTCAACAACTGTTTCGTTTTGCAAGCCATCTTCACGAGTTTCCTTTTATTCTATTTTGTTTTCAGTTTTGTTATTAAGTAAACTATGATTTAGTATTAATAGCTTCACAGATATTGGAAATATACTAAATTATATTCCTTATCTCATTTTTAACTTGAATGGAAGTCGAAGAAGGTCCAGTCCATTGAAACTCTATAAACTTTCAGCCTAACATATAACAGAAAACTTCTTCGAGATATTCGCGACGTATCGATTGACGGCTGTAAGCTACCTTCCAAAAAAAAAATGGTGATTTTTCTTTCACTGATCCCATCTTACTCCCCTAAAGTATGAATCATGTTTACAGTTTCCACTAATTTAAAGTTGGTTTTCCATAAAGATTATAAAAAAATCAGTGGAATGAAACTTAATAAGCAGCTCATTTGAATTTTTAAAGCGACTTATTTGCATGAGTTATCTATTCATCTTCCCTCTTATGCCCTTTACTTGAAAATCTAGTATCCTAAATTACTAATGTCATTATTTCATAATGGCATTTTGGCCAAAGCAAAATGTATAAAAAGTAGAACATATAGACCCACACTTATATAAATACAAAGATATATAATGGGTCAGATCACATCAAACAGACGGTCAAAATCGCTCCAATACAACACATAGATCAGACCGGTGCTGCTGTCAAGTCTCACCTCATGACACCTGTCCTAGGCCTTAGATTAGCCTCAACAGATGGTCACTGTAACGGTCAAATCAACCAACTTCTCAGCTACTTAAATCTAATACGTTGTATAAAAAAAAATGTAATACTAAAAGCAAAAAGAAATGAAGAAGAATCTGAGTTCTTCAGCCAAGAATTCGCAATTACGAAGAAAAGACCCAGATTTCTCGACACTGCTGTTACCTTAATTTCATCGAGGCACTGATTGGTTCTCAGTGCCAAGCTGGCACGAGATCCCACATTTGATTGGATAGATTGTCTTTACCTTAGAATATCTACCACGTGTCATATTTCCACAATACATGCAGTATAATCTCGTACACCATCCCCTATTACCCACCTTGATAAATTCGAAAATCTTGAAATTGCTTGTCTTTTATATTTCAAAATCTCTGGCAACTCTGCGTATATCAGAGTCGTCTGCTCCAGCAGCCATTGTTGTCCCCATAGGCTCTCATAGACTCCCATAGCCCAAGTACAGTGCCCCCATTGGCTCGCAGTCGTCGTACGTTGTCTTCCTTATCTTTTTTTCTCTCTCTATCTCCATCTCTATCTCTATCTATATTTCTCTATCTCAATCTCTATCTCTCTATCTGTGTGGTTTCTTTCAATATGAAGAGTGAGGTGATCGTTTACAGAAAATGATTACAGAGTTGAGCCATTCTCATTGGCTAATCTCTCTTTTTTCTCTGTTTGAGCTCTCTTTGTAGTTTCAGCTTCAGCTGTGTTCAGAAGCTTTGTAAAAGGAAAGTGAGAGGGTGTTGAAGAGATCTAAGAAGAAGAAGCCCCGGAAGGGTATTTTTCAACGTTGAAGATAAGATTTGGGTTCAGATGGATGATAATAAAAGAGACCCAGTATAGAAATCATGACACCACTTTCTTGTCAGAAGTCTAAGAACTGAAAAATCGTGAGTGACGTGACCAAAGATTCGTAACTAAGACAAACAGACGACACACACAGACCATTCAAGAAACCTAAACCTAACCAGACCTCATGTTCTAGAAGGGCAAATTTGTCCGAAAGTGGGAAAAATCCAAACTCTATGTAGCTAAAAACCCTAATTTGGTTGCAGAAGGGTCTTTAATTACTTTTAAGAAAAAACCCCATTTGCGTTTTGAAACCTTTGATCTACTTTTGTTTTCTTTGTATTTGAATTGACGTGTTATTAAGGAAGTGTAAAGAGATGTAGAAAATGGGCTAATGAGAGCTTGACAGCTTGTAGCAGGCTTTCTTAGGCTGATAGATGACATATAGAGAGAGAGAGAGAGAGGGAGAAGAGAGAGAGAGAGAGAGAGAGAGCGCAGGAGGAATGAAGTAAGAAAAGAGAGGAAATGGAAAAGTTAGCAACAATGGAGAAGATAGGAAGAGACTGATTTTCCAGAACTGCATAACTTCGTAACCCCATTTGTTGCTGCTTCTTCTACTACTACTACTACAGTCCTCCTACTACAAGACTTCTATATCTATCTATTCCTACAGATCTATGTATCTACCCAACAAAGAACAACAAAAAGAAGAATAAAAGGAAATGTTTATAAAAGCTCATAGAAGAAAAGATAACATAACAAAAAAAAAAAAAAAAAAGTGAAAGGCTACATAAAATAATTAAGTTGTTATGCCTAAATCCTTCTAAAATCTATCTCAACTGCATAAAATGATTATGTCCTTATGCTTAAATCCCTCTAAAATCTAGCATAAATTAAAGCACACAAAGATGTAGAGACAAGAGGGTACTACTGTACATAACAAACTTAATTAGAAGGATCTTGAGATGGGAGGATGAAGGAAATTAAGCATTATATTACCTGTTGTTGGCATATTCATAAAGGCGGCCACGAGTGGAGAAGACGATGAGGGCAACCTCGGCGTCGCAGAGGACAGACAATTCATAGGCCTTCTTGAGTAAGCCATTGCGACGCTTACAGAAGGTAACCTGACGGTTAGTCGTGTTTTCGATCCGTTTGATCTCAATCTTTCCCCTTCCCATTTTTCTTTGGGGAGAGTCGTCCTCCGGTGCTTGATTCGGGAAATCCGTGGCTGATAGCTGAAACAAGCAAAAACAAATTGATGATTCTGTTAGCAAACATAATTACATACAAGGCCTTAATTGGGTTTTCAAGCGAAAAATCCAAATGAGGTGAAGCACAGATAATGGTTTCAGATTTCTTGCTTACTGACCAGGTAAGGAAACCAAGAGGGAGAAAAAAGATATCTTAGGATAGAAACAACAGTTCCTAGATCTCTCAGATTTCTCCCTTTTCTTCACTACAGATCTGAGCAGGAGAGATGCAGAAAATGGAAGTGGGTTGTTCTAACAAATGAGTCTTTAATATTTATAGACTTCACATTAACCATCCATCCATCATCAAGAAGTACTTATCTCATCTACTTCTCTCTATTGTATTTGTATTTGTATTTATATATCTGTTTCTTTATAGGTAGTGGTTTATATTGGAGAGAGAGAGAGGAGGATCAGACTCCACACTAACCATCCAATTTTTTTTTACATGTGAGGGATGGGGAATGG
Source organism: Tetracentron sinense (assembly GCA_015143295.1). NCBI lineage: Eukaryota > Viridiplantae > Streptophyta > Magnoliopsida > Trochodendrales > Trochodendraceae > Tetracentron > Tetracentron sinense. The sequence goes on along the minus strand of CM026553.1, from coordinate 47,455,461 downwards.
AGGGTGGGGGCATGGAGAGAGAAAAGAAAAGGACTTTTGGAAAGCGATTATTAATGGGGGTGAATAAGACATTTGGTTGAGTTGCACTCAAGCTTAATACAATGGAGGTGGAGAAAAACAAAAGGAGGGGACCTCTCCATGTTTTTTTGCTTTTTGTATTTGGACTTGGCTTTTCTTTAAGATATGATTTCTGATCTCCTTGTTGGTATAAAATTTTCAATTACAAAATCTCTCTCTCTCTCTCTCTCTCTTACATAGTTTGCATTATTACTGTATCTACCAAGGCTATGACACAAGTTAAGGGGACTCCCATGTGACGTCCTGCTCTCATTTCTCTATTCTTCAGCTCATTTATGGTAAAAGGGAAGAGGCATTTGAGATTCCATGTTGCAATTTGTAACCTTCTTTTTATGTGAGGGCCCTCCAAGGGAAGTATGCCAATCCCCACTAGTTTGTTGTACATTTTGGCACTCACTTATGCTTTTTCTATGTGAAATTGTTGAGGTTTACCATGCCACATACACTCCAATGTTCACCATTGCATCTCCCTCTATTTGATCTGATACGACCACTCGATGGGGGTCTGCATCGACGGAGCTCCTTTTAGCAGAGGACATATCACTTTGCCATACCCACCTTGTCCTTGTTGGGATGGCCATTACAAGTCATTCCTTATTGAGGAGCTGTAAAATGCCCGCCCGAAGCATCAAAGACCATGATGCCCTACATCTTGTAGTACACCATGGCCCATTGGCTAGGTGATCCAAGAGGATCAATGCTGGTATACGTCTTGGATTAGTACAGAGAGATCAAATTAGTGCAAGGAACTTACCAATTTTAACCTACTGAACCATGGATGACATAATTCAAAGGCCCCATTCTAGACATGAGCCGCGGTCCTGACCGGATCCATATGTTAGAATTAAAACTCCAAAAAAGTCATAGGCAAAGAGAAACTTCATGCAGCAATATGCTCACGAGCATTCGGCGGCAGCACCATACGATCAATCCTTTTGTAATATGTCTAATGTAATTCATGGCTTAATCGAGTTTGAGGCAGCTGGTTATCATACTTTCATACTTTTTATGTTATTTCATGCTGCCTACTGTCCACAAAACTTTCAATGCACCTTCTGCTAATGTCTTCAGGCCTAAACTAGCTTCATTCTAACTTAGATTAGCCAGTGTAATTGCTCATGTTCAAAGAGGTCAAAGCTCTTTATCATCACAATAGGAAAATCTTCACAATATCTACTGTGAGGACCACATTGAGGGTACCAAGTACTATATCCCTATTAGCTTTCCACACTGCGCAAATGAAGAAAGGGCTCATCAGTCAACAAATGATCCATTATGGTGTGCTTAATATGAATCAATCATGCAATGAAGAACAAAGATAAAGGGTGAAACAAAGAACACCTCAAATGTTGCTTGATATGTATCAATCATGCAAAGAACAGATAAGAAACACAAAACCTCTCTCTCTCTCTCTCTCTTCCAACAGACATAATGCATCAAATTGGGCAAACCCTGCTCAGGAATTGTGTGGATAGAGCTCTAAGAAGATGAATCACCAAACAGATCAACCTGAAGTTTAATAAACAAAAAGAAAATTACTAATAAAATTTCCCTTAGAGGATGCTACTTTATACTTTTGAAGCAGAAAAGAAACCAAGCAAAGTACAAGCTAAAGTCCTATGAAGACTAATATTCTTTGTAAGGGGACCACAGGCAACATGATATGTGTATTGGACCTTCAAAATGATGCTGAAAGATGCAGGTATTGAATGCAAGACCTAATACCATAAATGCCATACAACCCGTCACAATCTTGTTTCTTCTTCCTCCTCTTGTTCTTAAAAAAGCAGAAGAATTTTATAGGGAAAGACGAAGAACTAGATGAGAAGAAATGAAAAAGAAGACTCTTAGGCCAATTAGTTAATTTTAGCTACTGTTTCATTTATAAACCGATCCAGTTCGTATTTCTTAATCTCTCAGCTTCCATGGTTGCTACAGTATGTGAGTGCTGATATCGGAGCCCTTGGTTTGAATCCCATCTTCACCTTCTACCGACTAAACGCTAACACGATTGTCCAATAAAAAAAAAAACATTTTAGAAGTAAATTTATTTTAAAGGGGGTGTTTATAGCCACCATAACTTTATTGAGGAATGAAATTACATTAGAAGTAATTTTTGTTAGAATATAAAATGTCTTTTAGAAGTTTAAGGTTGCATTTTGGTAACTCTAAGTTTTCTTTAATAACGGTTTTTATAAAAGAGAAAATATCTGTTCTAATGAAGGTGTGGTGTGGTGCATAAGGTGAAGTGTTCTCTCCTCTCTCTTTTTTCATCTTATATCTATTACTCCTTGAAATAGAATGCAGCAGAGTATTTTCCCCTTCGAACCAAAAAAAAAAGAGTATTTTCCCCTTTAACCAATTTGGATGGCAAGCACAAGTAACTAGCCTTTGCTATTTATCTATTCTAGAAGGTCCTTTCAGATGAAAATAAGACACAAATCAAATCAATCACACAGAAAAATGCAGGATTTTATGTGGTTCAGCTAGTGTGGGCTACGTCCACGGAGACGATCATCTTCTTCAGTAATCATAAGCAAAGGGTACAAGGATTCTCTCTCTTTGTGCTCACGAACTAAACATTCTCTCTTAAAACCCTTGGCAGAAAATAACAATGTATATACTCGGCCTGGTAACCAAATTACCGGCCCCTAGTACACTATATATACCTAGGCTCCACTAGTTGGGGACTAGTGTAGACTAGAGTCCGCCTAAGTTATAACCATGGTTCAAAAACCCGAAAACTCGACTCGACTTGAAAGTTAGCCGGGGTCGAGTAACTCAGAAAACTCAACAAAAACTTGACTCGGTTTTTAACTCGGAATATATATGTAATAAGTTAAAAAAAAACCTAGGTTAAAAGAACTCAAAGTACGCTGATTTTTTTTTTGGAAGCCTCAAACTTAAAATCTAGGTTTAATAGAACCCATAGTAGGTTGTGTTTGTAGACCCATAAAAAATATGATGCAAAAATAGTGTGACGTTCAAGTTTAGGTTTAAAAATATGATAAAAATACCCTTTGTGACTTGACCTACTTTGGCGAGTCGAAAAACTCGGCTCGACTCGACCGAGTCACTCGAGTAACTCGAAAAATAGTGTTTCATTCATGTTTTAAGGCGACTTGACTCGAAATTCAATCGAGTCGAGTAACTTGACCGAGTTACTCGGTTGACTCGCCAAATTTTTGAACTATGGTTATAACAGGAGTCCAACACAAATTGAATACAAGGCACCTCTACACAACACTTTCTTTATCTAAACACATACTGAACTGTTGATCAAAATATGCTAGTGTGGATTTATGCTCCGGATTTTGAGACTATGTTTCCAAACTATTTTTCTAATCATAAAATGATCACTTTGAAAATATATGTGACATAGGGTTTAAAGCAACAATAACATAAATTTTCTCTTGACTAGTGACCCATTTTTCTCTTTTCTTAAAACACCCCAAATCAATTCACTTTTTAATTTCCACTATCATTCTTCGTTATTCTCTTCTTTGTTCATCTCTGGATCGAAAATGATCATTCCTGTCCTTTTTTCCTTATTCTTCTCTAGACCGAGAATGGTGAAATCACCTCTCTGTTATTCTTTGAACCAAAATATTTTGCATCATCTTAAATCACCTCGATGGAAGACTACTTTTAATTAATAAAATTACAATATTTAATTTGTGTTCATTTTTAAAATGGTTTTGGCCATAATGAGATAAGAGGACTGCTTTTAATTTTAGGGTCTTTTATAAAATTTTTAATGGTGATAATAATGAGATAAAAAATTAAAAATTGTCATTACGTCGGCACAACGACGATCTGGAGGTTTGGGTAGTAATTTGGAGGTGTGACTAGCAATATGGGTGGCAATCTTGGCTGTGATGTGGAGGTTTGGGCATTCGATGCCCTAATTGTTGTTCTACAACCAATGTGAAGAATTTGAATTTTAAAAGAACAAATTTATAATATGACATTGTGGTAAGTTTGAATCAAACTCTGTCAAAGATCTGAACCCATTTCACCCTTCGATTGATCATATGGAAAAGCATGTAGTTTATTTAGGGTCCTTCAAATAAAATAAAGAACAAATAATGCTTAATTTTGACATAATTATACATCTCTAAATGTACTTAGGTGAAAAAGAAACTATGAAACCTCTCAAGGTATAATCTTACATAACCAAAAATCATTACATGATCAAGTATTATCCTTAAGCACTAAGATTGGTGACAAAAAATAATCTAGGGTTTATGAAGAAAATGATCTAGGGTTAGGTCCTATATCATTCTCTCAAGAAGATTTATTGAACCAACATTGAGAGGAGAACAAAGTCTTGTCCGAATCTTGTCCAATTGTGATTGGACTCAGGAGAGTTCAATCGCACTCACAAAGGCTCTTTAATTACAACTCCCATAGTTAATAGCTAGGTTGTCCGAGAGAGATGACGCTAAAAATTCTGGGGATGTTTTGGATGATAATGGAATTTTTTCCCTTTATCAATCTAACATGTCGAAAGATCAAAGTTTTCTTTTTGATCAATTGTTGTTTGCTAAGCCTAAGACTCTATATCGATCAAAAGAAGCTGAACACCTACGGGATAATCAAATTCTTGGTTAGGGTTCTCTCTCTGCTAGAAGAGTTCTGGAAGCAAAAACCTATGACGAGGAAAACTTCGATAAGGAGGACTCTAAAGAGAGTATGAGAATGTGGAAAAAAGCTCTCATTAAGCCAAAATCTTACATCGCAACAAGCAAAGAAGTTGGGGCTTCTGCTACGATCAATGAGTAGAGCTATGCAAAGATTCTCCTTGCCAAGAGAAATATATTAGATGAGCCGAAGCAAGTTTGTGACGAAATTGCTATGGAAGAATCTAGAGAAGAAGACGGTTTTCAACGCGTGATTTCAAGGAGAAATAAAAAGAAGAATAAAGCATTAACAAGTGACTCTTCTCAAGGCAGACCGAAGAGGGAAGTTAGGAAACCTACTTGATTTAAGGAGTACTTTTATTTCTCAGTTAAAACCAGTGTCTTTGTGTCCCTGTAGGGGTAAGGTTTTATTAATAAAATGGTAATTAAAAAAAAAAAAGCCTCTATAATTGCTCTTTTAGCTCTGGTTAATAGGTTTTAACCTTTACAGTTAATGTTTTTTACATATATTTTTTCTAAAAACCAAGGGTAGATTGATGAACCCTAAGGATTAGTGAAAACGAGAGTTAGAAAAGACACATGTTGACCTATGGCTGCGATTGAACTCTCCCGAGTTCAATCGCGATTGGATATGGTCCCAACTCATCTTTGAGAGGTTTGTATGTTCTCATGGCAGTGATGATTAGGGTTTTCAATGGCCCGGGGTCTTCCAAGCCCGACCCTCATGTTAGTGGGCCTAGTTTTTTGGGTCCACATGAGCCTGAGAGCTTTATAAATGAAAAAAACCCTCACTTTGTGGGCTTTTGAGAGCCACCTCACATGAGGACCAAATTGAAAACCCTAATGATAATGGCAAGAGCGTTCTTAAACTGTCAAATATCAAACCCTAAATGTTGCCTTTTATATGTGTTCTAAAAGGGAAAAATTAACTTTTCACTTTTTAAAAATGTGCAAAGATCTATAAAACTGACATTGTAAACCCTAAATGATATTAATGTTACACTTAGACCCTACCCGAAATTTATAATTGTTGGTAGGCATAAAGTGATTAATCACCCTTTAGAAAACATATAAAAATAGGTGTAAAATACTCTTAAAGGTATACATAAGATGAAAATGATGAGAAATCCACTTTGTCGATGATAAATTAATTATCTGTGCACATCTAGTAGACAACTGGCCTATCTCCCCTGTCTATTAATATACTTTGAAGTAGTATCAGGTCTAAAAATCAACTTAGGCAAGAGTGAGCTCTTTAGGGGATGGGGATGTTCCCAACTTGGAGGAACTCGCCTCTTTCTTCAGCTGCAAAGCAAGTTTCTTAGCTTCTTCATACTTGGGATTTCACTTGGGGTTGGGTACAAATCCAAATTGGTATCTATGGGATCCACTAGTGGAGCACTTTTCAAAGAGGTTAGAGGGGTAGAGTCTTTGTACTTATCAAAAGGGGGACGATTAACACTTTTGAAGAGAACACTTAGTGGTCTCTCCACGTATTTTATGTCGATCTTCACCATCCCGACTTCTATTTCTAATAGATTGAAAAAGATTCAAATGGAACCTTTTATAGAATGAAAGGATTGATTCTATCAATTATCATTTGGTAGAATGGGGTGATGTGTCCCTCCCCATAAAGGTGGGTGGTCTAAATGTGAAACCTCCTATGGAGATTAATAAGGCACTATTGAAAAAATGATTGTGACGATTTAGAGAAAAAACTGTGAGTTTATGGAGGAAGGTGATAACAATAAAATATGAAAAAAAAACTAAGAATGATAGGTTTCAGGTGGGTAATGGGACTAAGGTTAATTTTTTGGGAGGATATATGGTGTGGCCTAATAAGGGAGAGAAAATCACAAAAGAGAGAAAAGGAAGAAGTGTCTAAGCTATTGTATTAGGTTTAGGGCACAAATCTCAAAATTTTCTGACAAAGGCATAAGGAGAGTCCTAAATAAAGAAGAGCAAGCGATTAGCTGAACCCACATTCGGCTACCTTGCTAAATGCCTTCCTATTTCGCCCCCCTTTAATTGTGGTTAAAGAGATTGTTTAGATGAATTTCTTTGAGAAGGAAATGACTTCTTTAGAATATCTTTAAGAAAATAATTTTATTTAAAATTTTGGGATTTCCCACAAAAGCTAGTTGGCACTACAACAAAACTACCGACTAGCAATGGAAATTTTCCGTCTCTGATACGATTTTTCCGTGTCTAATACTATTAGACACGGAAATAGTAGCCATCTCTATACCATGACGGATGCTCGCGTCACTGATGCTATTAGAGACGAAACAAATATCCGTTTCTAATTATCCGCTTCCCCTAAAAGCTAACATTTTTACTTTTTATGACCTTTGACTCATGGAAAAGTTACTCTCTTAAGTGTCGAGCCAAATGACATTTTAATTTAATTTTGAATCTGCAAGAGCCGAAAGTCACTAAACGTCAATTTACAAGTGTATCCAAACACTACCTAAGACTTAGGTGGATACCAATGATTATGTATTTTCCTAAATCAATTGTTTATAGATTTAAGAGGGAGTTAATAGTTGGTCATTAATACAAATAAGCTTCTCTTGCTAAGTTTGGTATATCTTTGCTTTTTGTACGACTTGTAGAGCATTTTCCAAGAACTAGTATACAATGACAAATCTTATCAGGTGATGTTGTGCAGAGGTATCTTGTATTAAATTTGAGTTAGACTCCAATACTGTGATCACTTAGACTTTGTTGTTGTATTGGGGGGTATTTTTTGAAACTAGGCTTAGGGTATATATATAATATTCGACCTACGGTTTTGTATGAGAGGGATTGTTCAGTTCATAAAAACCAAGAGGAGAGAATCCTTGTAGCCTTTGCCTTTGATTAGTGAAGAAGACGATCGTCCCCATGGACAATGCCCACACTGGGTGAACCACATAAAATCTTGTGTTTTCTATGTGTGTGTTTGATTTGATTTATTTCTTTATTTTCAATAGGCGACTCATGGAACAAATCAACAATGTAGTATATGTCAATACTTAAATCCGTTCACTTCTTCATATTAACTCATCCTACTACTGTCAGCACCCTATTTTTACACCCCCTTAACCGTGGTTAATTAATTTAGCTATGGTCCAAACCCTAGTTAACCCTAAGCTTAACCCTAGGTAGTCCTAAACCCAAACCCTAGGTAGCCCTAGCCTAACCTTAGTAAGCCCTAGGTATACCCAAGGCCCAAGCCCATTTGACCAAACTTATACCTAGACAACTCAATCAAACCCAATTACCTAATTTTATTACCCAACCCAAATAGTCAAGCCCAAATACCCAATCACCCAATTGCCTAAGCCAAAGCCTATTTCCATAGCCCAAGCCCAAATGTCATAGTCAAAGTCCAATAATCATAACCCATGACCCATCTACTAATAACCCATGATCCATAAGACCTAATCCACATATCCATATCCACCTACCCTATATCCTACAACCCATACCTATTTAACCCATAGTTCACTCAACCCACCAACTCTCTTACACCTCTCTTACATCAACCCATACCTATATAACTCATAGTTCACTCAACCCACCAACTCTCTTACACCTCTCTTACACCCTATATCCTACAACCCATACCCATATAACCCATAGTTCACTCAACCCACCAACTCTCTTACACTCCTTACAACACTCAATCTATCAACTCACCTAACAATACTCAAGTCTTTACCCACTAGCTCCTTTTATCCCCCATGTAAAAGACACAACCCAACCTCTTAGTTTTCCTATAAATACCAATCCCTTAATCTCTTAGATCCATCCCTCAAGACCCCTAGAAGGTTCCCACCCACTTGTGTTTCTCTTGAGTTTGAAGAAGGGAGAAGAAACTAAGGTTTAGAGTTTGGAAAGAATTCTAAGACTAAAAGCTTAGAGTTCTTCACTAACTCTCTTCCTTTGTGGATTCTAAAACCCTACCCCTTGGAGCATTGAAGGAGAATTCTTGGAGAAGTAGGCACTCCTTCTTTCATTTTCTCTTCTTTTTTATCTTTTTTTTTATTTGGTTCTCTCTTCTTGATCTCTCATTTCTCAAGCATAGTTGGGCCTCTCTACACCAATCTAATGGTGTAGAGGGACCCCATATCAAAGGCAAGGAGATGCTCCTTTTTTTCTTTTCCTTTCCATGTACATATTTTCTTCTTTTTTTATGTACCCACAAGTGTGGATATGGGTAGGCCCATAGAGAGTGGAAGCTAAAGCTATACCTCTCTTTTTCATTTTGTTTTCTTTTGAGATTCTAGTTCTCTTTCTAGAATTTTTTTGTGAAAGCTCATCCCCTCTCTAATATTCTTTAGAGCAACATTACATCATTAATAATGGTGTAAATGAACCACCTTAAAATGGAGAGGATGAGTTTTCATTTTCTTTCATTTCTTTCTTTTTCCTTCATGTTCTATGTTGAATGGGTAGGTGATAGTTTAAGGACTTAAGATAAATGATGTTGTAAGGACTTAAATAGGACATTCTTAAAAATGTTTCATACTAAAGACAATGGTATTTGATCTATTATCAACATCAATCCAACAAAATAGGTGTTGGTAATAGACCATTTACTATTCATAAGGCACATCCCTCTTTATGTCTTAAACTATAATCTTTTAGCCAAACTCTTGGACTAAATTTGACTTTAGTTAAGTTTGTCAAAACCTTACCTATATGTAAATTCAAAAACATGATAAAATCTCAAAATACCAAAAACATGATAAAATCTCAAAACACCAAAAACATTCAAATATAACCAAAATATAAAAAACATTCAAATATCCCCAAAAATCTCAAAAAATACAAAAAGACCAAAAAGAGACTTGTAGGACCTCCTTAGCTTTAGTTAGCTCATCTAACCATGGATAAATACCCTCTAACCGCGGTTAGACTTAACACTTGACCTCCCCGGTCAACTAAACCATAGCCTTCTAGGCTAGACCCTTTGACCATCATATGCACACACACACTCCCCCCTAGCCTCGGCACGGGCTCATGTGCCAGAACTACGCTCGGTCTGATCTCACCATGTGAGTACGTAGGCAACCCAACTCGGGTTCGACCCTAGCCATCTAGCTTTCTATTTTTCTTGGATTAGCACTCACTTAAAAACTTTGGACATTCTAATTAAACTTTGAGATTATAATTGGCTTAAGTTTAGGGAGTAGGTAACCGTTATAAAACGGGGGTCTTGGGGTGCCTAACACCTTCCTCAGGGCTTAATCGAACCACTTACCCTAACTCTGATTAGACCATTTGCCTTATCCAAACAAACAAATACCCGGGACCTATCCCTAAGAATGAATAGGTGGGGACTCAAGTCAAAACATATAATTGTGAAAGTGGGTAGGAAGATCCCATGCTCACAACTACCATGCCAAAAAGGCCTATCAATTTTCATTGAGATTGTAACAAACCACCATTTCATATTATATTAATTAATTGTATTTGAATTATAATTTGTATCATACATCCTTGTGCTTGGTCAACCCTGACCCCTAGATTCATCGATCTAGTTGCATTGTGAGCATCCAATCTGCCGGAGCCAAAACTTTGGTACCTTTTTCTCACATTTACAACTCAAAATTTCTCTTTCAGATATTATAGAGAGGGAGAGAGAGGGAGAGAGAGAGACTCATGCTCATTTGGGTAAGAATAGTTAGCCTTAGCAAAATACACATATTTGGTTAATTTGCTGAAAAAATCGATTATCTCGGTCAAACTTTTAACAAGCAAAGTAGCGAATAAAAATGACCAAATTACCACAACCCCTTTTTAACCCACCAATCACCTCCCTTCTCCTCACCAACCTCTCTACTAATTACCAAATTACCATAACCCCTTGAAAAATCCATAAATATAAGACCCACGTAAGTCATTTCTTCCCACTCTAAAATTTTAAGCAGAAACCCTAGCTCTCCATCCTCTCTATTTTAAATCCTTCTAAAGAAATCCCAAGTTCTAAAAGTCAATCCCTCTACACCAAATCCCTTGAACCTTAGGGAGTTGAGTCACTTTTAGGTAAAAGCTCTAAGCTAGACCTCAGTAAGACTAGCTCTCCTTTGAACTTAGTCTCTCACTTCTAGGAGGATTGGAGAAGAAGTCTTGGAGGAGTAGACACTCCTCCCTTTATCCTTGGTTTTCTTCTTTACTTCATGTTTATTTGTTTCTATTTTCCTAGTTTCTAGTCATGTTTTAGAACCATTTAGGGGGCCCTCTCCCTTCTCAAGCATTGTTGGGTCTCTCTATACACCAATCTAATGGTGTAGAGGGACCTCATTTCAAGAGCAAGGAGAGGTCCTCCTTTTTTTTTTTATGTAAATATTTATTTCTAACTATGTTCCCACAAGTGTAGATATGGGTAGGTCCATAGAGAGTGGAAGCTAAAGCTATGCCTCTCGTTTTATTTGTCTTTCTCTTTTGGCTTCTACTCCTCCTCTAGAAGCACATTCATGAAGGCAAATCTTTTTTCTAGGCGAGCCTTCTTATATCATTTACAATGGCATAGGGAGACCCCAACACTAAAAAGATGGTGATCATTCATCTCTTTCTTTTTTGTACATCTTATCTATGTTCTTTGCTTTTTTTGTTGACCGACAATGATGCCCTTCCTTGAGTTAACTTTAGACCACGGTTAACTTGCCTAACCCCCATTGCTCCAAAATGAGCCTAAACTACCATTAAAAATTTGGAAAAAAACATGATGAAGTCAAATTCCCCAAAACAACATAAAATCAAAAAAAAAAAAAAGATAAAATCAAAAACACCAAAAAGCAATCAATCAACCCTCACTCCGAAATGAGCCTAAACTATATTGCTCTAAAATGAGTTTAAACTACCCTTACTTCCAAAACGATTCATAAACTATTCTACTATGAAATGAGTCATAAACTACGATAACCACACTCCTTTATAAGAATTATTGTGGCTTGATCCCACCAAGTCGGTAAGTAGGCAGCCCTAACGGGTCTAGCCCCCTTGGATTAGTTTTCTTTTTTCCCCTTAACTTAAACTTTCTTCATTTGCTTAATTAGCATAATTAAATAGCATATTTAATTCTTTTTTAATTTTCCTTAAAATTGGCTTAGACATAGGGAGTAGGTTACCATTTCCAGATGAGGGTCCTGGGGTGCCTAACACCTTCCCTGGGACTTACCGAATCACTTACCTAGAATCTTAACCACAGACCTAAGGCCTTATCCATTATGTATTTGGAATTCTATTTCCCCAATAATTAATAAGTGGCAACTCTTTATTTAAGCATTTAGCGTCATTCCACTGTAGAGCCCGGCCTAGAAGGAAATGCGGTAAATTCTAACACTCACACTTAAGCCTCAAGATATGACCTCAGCTAATCCAATGCGCCCTATGATTCTGCAACCCATCTCTCCAAAAAAAAATTGAAAAAAAAATGGTTTTCAAATGACATAGAACACCTTTAGGAACATAGGTCACAAGCAAAGTATAAATAAGGATAGAAGCAAGGACATGGTTAATCAGAGTAAGATGACCTCCAGAAAACTTGAGTTTTCCTTTCCAACCACTCACTCTATTTCTCACCTAATCAATTAGATAGTCAAAATAAAAAATCTTCAGTCTATCCAAAAATACAGGAATACCAAGATAGCCCTGATCACTTTTAGTCTTGTTAATTTTTTTTTTTTTTGTTAAGGGACAATAGGAACATCAGGAAGCCTCAGGAGCATTTTGAGATCTTCTAGTAACCAAAATTCTCTGGTAGTGCCATGGAGGTAAAACTTGATGCTGGAAATTCCTGGCCATGCTTAGTCCCAAACTGTGTCGAGCTAGTTTGTGAGCAAAGGTGTTGTGATGCCAAGAGACATGAAAGACATCATGATAAGAAATTTTTTGAATTTATTTCCGGATGTCACCCAAAGTCGTAGCAATTTCAGTCGGACCTTTGATGTTAGGATGTTGAATTAACTTGACCAGAACTTCGGCATCCACAACAAATTCCACTCTTTGCCAACCTTGAGAGATGGCTAGGGCAACACCATTACGAAGAGCCGTTAATTCGGCAACCAAGGCTGAGGCATCCGGGAGACCTTGGATGAGCCCCTGGATGATGCCACCTTTTTGATTCCTAGCAATTACCCCAATGCCAACTACTTGCCTCGAGGAACTAGAGGCTCCATCCGAGTTAATCCGCATCTGTCCCTATTGAATGGGTCTATAAGAGACCTGGAGATGGGGGGGGGGGTGGGTGGTGTTTTCTTGACCTTCTTTGATATTAAGGTTTTCACTAGCTATCTTTGCTGCTTGTTGAACTGTATGTATCGGAAAAGAAGGGGAGGCTTCAAAGAATTTCTCATTTTGGGCCCTCCAAATAGTCCAAATAATTGTCGGACAGTGAGTAAGATAAATGGTTCTATCATGCTTCTCCATGGCTTGATTCACCCAGAGATTCCACCATTCCATCAGACTCCTATTAGGACCTTGATCTGTCTTCAGGGAGAGAACAGAGCCCCACCAGACACTTCTATCTACATCAAATAGCAGATGCTTAATGGTTTGCACATGGTTGCCACAAAAATGGCAGAGAAGTTCAATGGGGGTTTTCCGCTTGTGGAGGGCTTCATTAGTTGGGATAGCTTCTTTAAGGCAATGCCAAATGAACCAGCTTATCTTAGGTGGGCGAGGTAATTTCCATAGGTTTTTCCAGTTTGTAGCTTGAACCGATTTTGCCGAACTGGCCTCCACTCCTTGCCTGAATAAAGTTTTCACCCAGTATTTGTGATAGGTAGAATGAATTGAGAATACCCCATTCTTTTCAAAATGCTAGATTAGCTCATCTTCTCCTTTCTGATTACTGAATTGGAGTTTGGTGATTGCCGCTATTTCCTCGTGGTTGAAGCTAAGGAGGAACCTATCCCAATTTCAACCTCCTTCAGAGTTGTTTATGAAGTCTGCCACTTGGTTCAATTGACAAACACGTGGCTTGATGGAGTGCACTTTAAAATTATGAAGAGTGGGGACCCATGGATCCATCCAAGGATTTATGGATTTTCCATTGCCCAAATTACATCTCAGACCTAGTTTAAGAACCACCCTCCCAGCAAGAATGCTTCTCCACGACCAAGAGGGTCGACCTCGAAGTTTAACCAAAAGAAAAGTGTCATGAGGGAAGTAGAGTCTCTTGGCGAGTTGACCCCATAGAGATCCCGGGTTTTTAAGAAGGTTTCACCCTTGTTTTGCAAGGAGAGCAGTGTTGAAAAAAACCAAATCCCAAAATCCCGCTCCACCATCAACTTTGTTTATGCACATAGTCTCCTATTTAACCCAGTGTATCTTCCTTTTAGTGTTATCTTGACCCCACCAGAAATTTGCAACCGCAGAATTAATGTCTCGACACAGCTTGATGGGGAGCTTAAAACAACTCATAGCATAAGCTGGTATGGATTGAGCCATAGCTTTTATGAGGACTTTTCTCCCAGCCTTAGTAAGGTATTTCCCCTTCCAACTTTGAATCTTGCCCATAATTCGGTCCTTTATATGGGAGAAGAGATTAGTTTTGGACTTCCCAAACACATAAGGAAGACCCAGATAAGTCCCAGCTCCTTTTAATGTTTTGATTTTCATCATGCTGTTAATCATTCTTTGAATCTTGAAAGGAGTGTGTCGGCTAAAGATTAGACAGGATTTGTTGTAATTGACCCTTTGACCAGAAAGGCTTCCAAAATCCTCAAAAATCTTTTTAACCGTTCCTGCTTCATGAGGGGTTACCGGTAATATCGCCTTTTCCTTCTGCGCTGTGCATAAACCCGCCATAAAAGAAGCTTTTGGCAGCTTTAATCACCTGAGGGCCGATCGTATCCCAGTATTGTTGGAAAAATATGGCTGGCATACCATTAGGGCCTAGAGCTTTTGTTGGTCCCATTTGGAAAACGGCATCATTGACATCTTCATCAGATAGATCTCTGCATAATTCAGCATTCATTTCGGAAGTAACAGTTGCTGGAAAATCATCAAATGCCTCATTAGTAACATCAGGATTAGAAGTTGAAAATAAATTGGCAAAATGATTTACAATGCACTCATCAATTTCTGTTGGTTTTGTGAAACACTCCTTGCGTTCATTAGTGATGCATTCAATCTTGTTGGTATGCCTTCTTTGGATGGTTGAGAGGTGAAAAAACTTTGTGTTGCGATCCCCTTCTCGCAACCATTTCACTCTAGACTTCTAAGCCCAAAGCATTTCTTCTTGCTTTAAAGTTAAGGCTAAGTCCTTTTACAATTCATCCTCTTTGAGTCGGATTTCAGGGGCAGGGAAATGCTTTTGCAGATCTTCAACTTGATCCATGAGTCGCTCCTTCCTTTTGTGAACATCTCCAAACTCTATTTTGTTCCATTTTTTTAGATCTTATATGCATTTACGAATACGACTGCAAACACTATACATGGCAGAGCCAATATGATCAGCCATCCATGCTCTTTCGACAACCTGCTTGCTGTTGGAATGCGTGATTCACATTGCTTCAAACTTAAATTGGTGTTTCCAGCGCTCCGTGGATGGGTTGAGAGTGTTTTTTAGCGGGCTATGATCAGATCCAATAATCGGAAGATGGGTAATCGTGACATTTTCAAACTCCTTACACCATTAAGTTGTGCTAAGGGCTCTGTCGAGCCTTTCCCTGATGCTAGCAGCTCCTACTCTCTTATTGGTCAAAGAGAATGGGTTACCATGATACCCCAAATCCATTAGTTGGTGAGTCTGAGTGAAAGATTTGAAAGCTTCGACTTGCTTCGGGTGTTTTTTCTATCCCCTTTCTTTTTCATGATGTTGCAAAATCTCATTAAACTCTCCTACCCAGAGTTGGCTGGTACTCATAGGAGCCAGACTTTTGAGCAGTTCCCAAAACTGATATCTTCTACTTGTTAATCAACTGACCAGAAGGTTTTTCATAGGCAAAGCTCAAGAAAAAAAAATGCCTCTAAGAAGTTAGCCACAAGGATGATTCTAATATAAATGTTTCCCATTAAGAAAGTGTGGCATTACTCACCAAATGGGATGGGGCTTGGCCCGAGTCTAGGGTTCAAGCACTTAAAAGGTAATGTTTTTGAAGTTAGAGGCATGAAAAATTACTAGGGGAGGGGGGATGTGTTCCTTATATATTATTAAAGTTTTTTTTTATTAAAAAAAAACATGATTCTATTTAGACTTTAAAAAATCTTTTAAATAATTTGAATTTATGTTTACCCTATTTAGGGATTTTGAAACCTCTTTGAGGCTCTATTTCACATCATGGGTTTATCTAATATGCATTGAAGATATTTGGAGTCACCAGCCTGCAATGTAATTTTTTCAATTCTCTGTGAATGTTTGTTGATGATGAAAAATGATGCTTTGACACGTGGAAAGAATTTCCTAGTCAGATAAGATTCTGAACTAGTCGGAAGCCACGTGGATAAAAGATTATGATGATTTAAAAGGTTTTATTACCTTAAATATGTTTTGTTTCAAGAATAGACCTTGAGTCAATAGCATATCAGATGCTCATTTATACTATTTTTATGGTTTAACACTTTTGAGTGTGATAAGCTTTCAGATACCTTGAAGTATGCCATGTTCGAGAATAAGATCTGAACTTTGAGCACGCTAATCAACTCACCACACCTTTGTGGCTTGAAGTAGTTCGAGTATTTCACAAATGATATGATCAAATGAGCAAATTTTGATTAACTGATATGATAAGCTTTCAGACTCAGATAGAAAGCTCATAGGCGGTATACTCCGTTAGGACTAAATTTGTCCTTGGTAAGATTTTAGTAGAATCAGATTTCTGAATGTTTTCTAACGCCATTATAATATCTTATTCTTCAAGACAGGTCTTGAATCAATGACATTGTGAGCTTATGCTAATCAAAAGCTCGAATGAGTCATACTCCGTTGAGACGAAAAGGCAGTTACCAGTTCAACCTGGTCTTTATAGGAATTCGGTGGAATTAGATCACCTTGTACCTTATTTCCTTGTCAGGGGGTAAAGGTATTGATTACCTTCCTCGTGGGAATGGGCGTGTGTGTTCCCCTCATCTCCTATTCCCGCAAAGTATTGATTATTTCTTGGGCTGACAGTCAGGAGGGAATTCTGAGATGTATCTTGTCTCATTTCCTTGTGGGCTATTAAAGGAAAACGCGGTCTCCATAATCTCATTCTCTTGTACTAGATGATTGAGGCTTGACAGTGGATATTATATCCACCCTGAAAATAGTGCCCTCATCTAGCACTTATGATTTCTCTAGACAAAGTATCCCAAAGGCTTATGAGCGCCTTTGGCATACGATGATTTATATATATATATGTATCTAGGGGAAGGATTATGAGATGTGGTTTGGAGGGTAGGAGGAAATTTGTTAAAAGTAGTTAAACTCCTCCTTGAGGAAGTTTATTCTTTTAACCTTTGATAAATATGTCCAAAGGATTGTTTTGGTCATAGCAATCCATAGGATTAGAGCTATAACTGAAAGTTGGATATAGTAGTTTCGATGAGCTGGCAGTTTTTCCTTAATAAAACACGTGTTGCTTAACAGATAGGCTCCTTTTAACGAATGTCAGTTACTTTTAACAGAATACATCCATTTGTTAACAGATAGGCTCCACTTAACAGATTCTGTTTACATTTTAACAGAAAGACTCCTTTTAACGGAAACAGCTGGTATGTGTCAGAATTGGTTAGTTGTCACATCAGAGAATATTTCAATTATTAACTATATTTTTTCTATAAATAGGAGACCTGTAGAGATTAAAAAAGAGGACTTTTGCTTGAACTGAGATTTGACTGAATTGAGTCTGAACTTTTTGGAGTTTGAAAAAATTTTCAAGTGTTCTCGAGTGTTCTTCAAATAGAAAGGCTGCCAAGCTTATCAGTATTCTTCATTGTTCCTTTTTCTCTCCCTTCAGATCATTTCCATTTTCGGTCTCATTTTCTCTCTTATTTCATCTTTTTAGGAATCCAAAGAACAGCAGCTAACGAAGTGTAGCTGAGCTTCTTTTGGCTTGCAGATCACCTAGAAGTTATTGAGGTGGAGCTTGAAGGTGCTGATGATCTAACAGTCTGATAACTTGAAGACTACAGTCCAGTTCTTCAAAGCTTGAAGATCCATCCAATTCAGCAAGCTTCTGATTCAACAATGTTGAAATCAAATTTCCTTTACCATTTCATATGAATGGATGATTGTGCATCATTTGTATTTCCATTGAGGATATCATGTCAACAAGTCGAGCTAGGCCTGTTCAAGCTCGGATCGTTAAATGTTTAGGATGGCTTGAGCTTGATTCGAGCTTTGGAATGCTAGCTTGAGCTCATTCAATTCAATTTGGCCTAGCTAACAATCAAGTTTGGCTCATAAACAAGCTCTACTTGGCTCTTGTTTGGCTTAGTTTAAAATGTAAAAATATATATTGTCAAGGATAATAATTTCTATTGATGTATTATATATAAAAAATTAGTTGAGCTGAATTACCACTTGAACTACCACTTGCTTGAGCTCAACTCGTTTATTAAACGAGCTTTCTCAATCAACTTGGCTCAGCTCAACTATTTTAACTTAGGGTTTTTTAACAAAAAACCCAGTCTTCTTAGCTATTTGTAAATACCATCTTGTGTTTTGTAATTTTGTATTATGGCCCACTAACTTTTAAAACTTTTGCAAATCCACCCTCCCATCCAAAAGTTAGTCAACGGATGTTAATTTTTTTATGAAATGACATTTTTAACCTTTTTTAATAACACCTCTATAGGTTATTATGTGTCCCATTTATCCGCTTTTATTGGGGTTAAGCTTAATCGACCTAAGGTTAATTTTTTTTTTTTTAAATCTAAAAATCAAGGTTAGATGGATGAACCCTAAGGGTGAGTGAATCTTAACTACAGTTAGTGAGTGTTAAAAGGGACACATGACGGCTTATAGAGTCCCCTTTAACTATGGTTAAGAATAATCAACCTAAGGTTAATTTTTTTAATATTTTTTTTCTAAAATCCAAGGTTAGATGCATGAACCCTAGGGGTGAGTGAATATTAACCGCAGTTATTGGGTGTTAAAAGGGACATGTGTCGGCTTATGGTTAAGCATAATCAATCTAAGGTTAATATTTTTTTCTTCTAAAACCAAGGTTAGATACATGAACCCTAGGGGTGAATGGATCTTAACCATAGTTAGTGAATATTAAAAGGGACATGTGGCGGTTTGTAATAACCTTAACTGTTTCTCCTCTTTCCTTGGACTTCATTACCATCCCGATACAGCCAAAGAGGACGTCTTTGACTATAGCAAGAGAAGATTCTACGTTAGTGGTTAACCATAGATTCTAAAGTCATTGATCTTTTTTAAGGAATGACTTAATAAGTTTGAAGTTTGGTAGGTAATTTATTTTGTTTTGGTATGTACCTAAAATGTTATGAATTTAATGATTTGTAGTACATAGATTAAAAAAAGGATGTAATCAGCAAATATTGTGGGGGGGGGGGTGTCTGGCACCATTCTATTTTAAATTTATCCCTTTTTCTTTCAGTTTAAATACAAAGAGGAGTTTTGTTTCACGGTGTTGAGCGGAGCTCCCCTTTTTACACTATTAGAGTGGCAATCTTGTAATTTGGTGTATTTCACAATTACCCCTATAGAACTCAATAATTACGAACATGTCATTCCCATAGTGTAAAAAGGGGAGCTCCACTTCAACGCCGTGAAAAGGAGCTGCAACTCAAAATGAATCTATTTTCTTTTACTAAAGGATTATTATTACGCAAATTAGCTGAAATGGATGGGATTTTCGGTTATTTTCCTTGCTCCCTATCAGCGATGAAGACTTGATTGCTCATCAAGCATTGTATGATCAATAAGAGAGAACATGGGTTGGCTGATTTCGCAACCCATCTTCATGTTTCCCCCCCACATTGTTCACGTTTATGAACCAATTTTTTCCTTTTATCTAAGTGCTACAAAATACTGACTTGAAAGCCAATCCACACTACAACCATGCTAACTTTCTCCAAATTAAGGCAGACGTCGTTAACAAACAAGCAACAGAACATGGACTTTCCATGCTGGGGTCCACTGAGAGTAAAACTACGTACGTGATGAGATGGGCTTGGATTTCCAAAGTGTCTTCTCTATTTAGGGCCTTATACGAACTATTTGGGGTTGACAACACGGATCTGTTTGACTAACATACATTCTTCATTCGAAATGAAACATTAGAGTCAGTCAAATGAAGTGGGTTAGAGACTAGATGTAGCCCAATAGAGCTTTCTCTTTGAATTCTAGAAAAAGGGCTTTTCACATAATTATATTTTGTTAATTGTTTTAATTATATCAATAGGTGTAAGGATTGTACACACCCCCGACCAATATCTTATGGATTTTCTTTTTTTGAATTTTTTTGGAAAAAATATTTGCAAAATCATTTAGAGTAACCAATTTAAGGATTATAAAGATATACTACGTGAGTTGCAGAAAGTAAATCAAGCCATAATTAATTTATTTCAATCATGGTATACTTTCATTTTTGGATGCTAGTTTCGACTTGCGACAATGAACTGGAGGAAAACTTGGTTCTTACTTGGGTGGGCTATAACCTAAATTTTGTCACTAAATACCTCGAAATGAAAGTCATTACCATGCTCTCACCATCACCATACTCACAAGATAGAAAAGAATAGGCAGAATCGGAGAGAGAGAGAGAGAGTTGTGAAATGGGTATTTGGTCCCCACCAGACATTTGTTTGCTTGAGAGCAAGCCCACATGTAATGTGAGGTCATTTTTGGAAAAGTGAAAAGTGAAGAGATTGCATAGAGATTTCTCACCCGTTGCATATAGAAAATGCTGCAATAGGAACGGCATTCTATCATGTAGGATGATAGTGCTTCCCGTTTACATGCTAATTATAATTTGTTATTTATGTAATTTTACTTGTTTATTTGTTTGCAGTAACTGAAATTCTTAGTAACCCAAACCTCCAAACCTGCTACTTGCTCCCGCTCTCACCTCAAGAGCTCGATTTCAACCTTTGAAAACCTCGCTCTCACTTAGAGTGCTGTTTTTGTGTAAATTTTTATTTTTATCTTAACTTTTCATGTTAAGTGGTGTATATTTTGTCATTTTTCTTTGTAGGGTAGAAGATTTGTTAATTATTAGTGATCTTGTAAGTGAATTTAAAATGATACATTTAATATATCAATAGTCATCTTATTTGTTGTGACTACAAATTTGAATAATGAATGATTTTAACATTTCTTTCTTATAGTTTAGAAAGTATAAAAGATAAATTTGCATCCATAAGTAATTTTTAAGATTATATATATATATATAGCAGCGCTCCGGAAGCACTCTCGACCCTATCCTAAATTAAAATTTGACCCTCTCGCTCCCGCTTTGGTTACTTAGAACTGAATGCTAAGGTTTTTCTTTCATACTATTTCTATTTTGTACCAAACTTATTTGATTTGGTCTCCAACTTTATAATATTTTTGTTCATGTACATCTCCAACAAATGAAACTTTGCAACAAGGATCTTTATAGCCCAAAGTTATAAGGGACCATGCTGACACGTCATAAAAAGTGTTCAATTATTCATTTTTCAAAAAGAGTCTAGATCTCTCCAGCAGAAGTCAAAGAGAACGCCTCTGGTTCACCAAGGAATAACAACTATTATTTTTTAATTTTTTATTCTAAAAATTATGATTAGAAGAGAAGATCATTGTCTCTCTCTATAAACCAACTTTGAATTCACGAGGAAAAATGGACTGGAAAAACTCCTTTAAACAGTGATTAAATACATCCAAAACCCTAATTCAACTGAAACTTTTTAGAAGGGTGAACTTACAAAAAGCAGTTAAGTTTTCAAAATGATAGAAAACTAAAAAGGAATAAATCACTTACTAATTAGTAAGTTTATAAACTCTTAATTAAGGGTTTTTGAACCCAACTAGACTTTTGAAACCCAAACAGACCTAAAAACAACAAGATAAAATTTACTAAAAATGGTAAAAATAAAATTAATTAAAAATAAAAAAGACTTCAAACTACGTTTTGACCCTCTAAACAATATTCAATTACAATGAGATGTCAGGGTTTGATGGATTCCCATAAATTGATTGTTTGTAGGCGCTTTGCCGATAGTTTTCTAATTATATATAATAATAAAAATTCTAACACTCAAACACAAAGTTGTACCCATCAAAAGCTAGGTTGGTTAGAAATAGGTTACTTCTTAATTCTTTTGGCTGCTCAATTTCTTGTTATCTAACTATTCCAGAAATTCTCTAGCCATCTATTCTACATCACTAACTCTCAATGTGGTTGTGACATGTGTCACTACTTTTCCCTATTACCTTCAGAATCAGTTGAGGCCATAACTTCCACTTGAAAAAAAAAAGTTTGTGTCAATCTAATGAGCACTCCCAAATATATTCCCCAATCCTAACCATCTATGGCTAACCTCTAAGGGTCAGAATTTGATTTGGCTTTTTCTTTTCTTTTTTTCTAATGCCACATCAGCTCAAATCTTGACCCTTTAATAATTGAAATAAACGGTTAGCTAGGATGTGGGAGTATATCTTGTTGAAGAGGTAGCAATGACAAGTGTTGCACCTAAGATTAGAATTGAGAGAAAATTTAAAATCTGCAACTGGAACTAGCACCCATTGAGGAATGAGTAGGGCAAATTAGTAGACTGCTTCATGCACTGAGAATGGCTTTTGACCAGCACTCTTTGGGGCAATCCCAGTCTAACTATAACATTTCTTGTGCCCTGTACAGGAGATTCAGGCACTAAATTTGTGAGCACATACAAATGTCAGATTGCAGCCGGGTTGTGACATTTATTCTTTTATAAGGAATGCAATCTGTGGAGAAATTGATATATTAAGAATTCTTGAATGATTACATAGAGACCCAAGTAGCTAGGGTTTATGTAGATGCTTCATCATTTCAAGGTAAGAACTCTATCAAATCTAATCTTAATCAAATTAAAGCAATTGATTCTAATTTTTTTTAAATTTCAAATTCAAATCAATATATCTCATCTCATCTTATTACACCACTTTATTGTATTATCTAAACTATCAGTAGTACAAAATACTCTTTTAGATGATGAAACAAATGACTTCTTGTGAGCTAAGTAAGCTGACAAAAAAATATATTTTTTTATAATCAAAAGAGTGGAGTGTGGAAACTTTTTGAACTGTAATAGAATGCATAGCATTCCTCATTCCTTTAGGTCCGTTCTTTTGGTGGAACTTTTAAAACTATATTTTGAAACAATAGGCAAGAATCTGGGAGGAGAGGAGAGAGAGTTTCTAACTCTTTTACACAATGGTATCTCGTTAGAAGTATGATCACATGTATGTAACTTTTAAAAATCCAAATTTTTATTAGAACTTGAAAGTTCCATATTTGTAGAATTTTTGCACTTTGAAATAATATATTTCTAAATATTAAGTAAAATTCGTCATGAAACAATGAAAGTTCTAGACTTTAAAAATTCCACCAAAATAACAAATCCTTATAGTTTATATATACAAAGGGATCTCCTAGTGATCAATGGTGCTAAAATTGTTGTCATAGTCAATTAGTCATCTCTAGTCCAGTCGAAAAGTAGATTCACCTATCAAAGAAAATCTTCCCAACTGGTTACCAGTGGATCGGAAATCTCTCTCTCTCTCTCTCTTACACATTTACGTCTATGCACGTGAAAGCAGAAGTGAGTGACAGCACTAGGAGTGTATATGAGGAAAGCCTCGATCGTTTAAATGTCGTCTGAGGATCAGAGAATGCAGTTTTGATGCAAAATGAGAAAAAAAATATATAAAAAAGCAAAGTAAGTTTTTTAATTCTGAGAGTATGGCTAAGATTCCTCAAAAAGCAAAAGACCACCATAACTTTGCATTCGTTGACATGTCTATCTTTTAAATTCCCTCCTCTCTTCTCCCATCATTAAGGAGTGTGTGTTATACCTTTCCAAATAAACTTGAAGAGAACAAAGAAAGGAAGTTCTAACTCTCTCTCTCTCTCTCTCTCTAAAGAACTTTGGAGTGTGTGGAAAACCTTTTCCAAATAATCTTCAAGAGAAGAAAGAAGGAAGCTGTAACTCTCTCTCTCTCTTTCTCTCTCTCTCTAAAGAACTGTTTTTTTCACTCTGTGAAGTGGTAGTTTTCACTCTCTGACTTGTTATTACGATCCAATATATATTGTTTTGTTTCTTTGTAGTTTAGATATATAAATGGCTAAGATAAGTACAGTGTCTCTTTCTTACATGGATGGTTCATGTTGTCACAAAATTATTAGTGCGGGGTTAGTAATTTTGAGAAAGTTCTGTTCTTACGTCCTCTTCCATAGTTGGAATGAGATATGAGTGGAATCCTACAACTCTTCACACATTTGTCTATACTCTATACATGTAGCTGTATATGTGAGGTCAGATTCTGTGCTCACGTCCTACACTGTCTGCAGCTTACATTAAATATTTTTCTAGGAGTAGGACCCACCCAATACACGATGTGGGTCCCTGCCATTACCTCTCGTAGGCTCACCCCTTGACGAGAGATGGTAAGTGTCTTCTCCGTACGTAATGAGAAGGCCATGGGATCGTTCCAAAGTGATCCCCATATGGATAGGTTGAAATTCTCTTAGCAAAAGCCTAAAGCCACGGTACACTCAGTGGTCTATTCATCCTCATCACTAATACTAAAATTATATCAATAAGACTTAAAGACGGAAATAGGTTTTCCTAAGGTCTATCTCTCAATTTTAATTTTAATAATTAAAGTACGGAAAAGGTAAATAATAAAACAAACCACATCATCAAGATTTTTACGTGAAAACTCTTTTGAAAAAAATCACGGGACCCAATCCAAATTAAAGAGATTTAACTAAGAGAAAATCAACAAATACTTACAAGACTTGGACTTGTACCCAACCAAACTCGACACAACGATCCTCAGAAGTTTCCAAAGCCCTAAATCGTAATAGGGAACAATACATTATATAGGAAAACCAAAAGTGGAGAAATAGAAGTTTCCAAAACTCAAAATCTGCACTGGTGGTTCGAGCGCCCAAGGGGGTCGTTCAAACGCCCAAGTGGTTGTTCGAACCACCCAATAACCCAAGTTATTGGAATTTTTTCTCATACATTTTTGGCTTGGGGGTTCAAACACCCAAACCGTGGTTCGATCCATCAATATGGATTTTGCCCAAAAATGGGTTTTTAACTACCTTGGATTGTTTCTAACCACGTAAGGTATAACGGAAATTGTTTAGGTCAATTCCTCCTAGGGTAGATGTCATCTAAGTCACTTACCATTCCTATGCACGTTTGTGACACTTGCTCAGCAACATTGTCTTCGTCTTCACATGGCTTTCATCACTTGAACTTTCTTGGACTAAGACACCCTTAACAATAGTTTGTCTTACAAAATTAGTCAATCCAAAACTGGAATTTACATAACCTTCCTCTCATGCGGCAATCAGTTTTACATGAATTACATACATTGCTGGCTGCTCATTACTATTATTGTTATGATTGTGGCTTATATTCGGGTTGATTGTCAATTGGGACTGTACATGATATATAAATGCGTTATGATTAAGTTTTATTCATTGGGCAGAAAACGAGAAAAAAAATGAGTAGTGAGAATTATTATCCATTTTTCATAGGATATTGGTGAAAGAATCTCTCTCTGAATCATAGACATAAGCACTTGTCGAACCATGTAAATTTGTGTGTGAACCTTTACTTTTTTGTCATCAATTTTTTACAGTCATAACAGTATACATGACTGGATTTAATTATATTTGAGGAATAATATCAGGTGATTAGGCTAAGGCTTAGAGTAATAGTGTTAGGACCCCTAGTACTCCTTAATTAGTTAGTTTCTTAATATTAGTTTGCTATTGCTTTAGAAAGTTGTTATTTCTGATATTAGTAGGTGCTATTGTTTTAGGGAGTTGCTATTTATGATATTAGAAGGTGTTTAATTCTGTTTAGAGTTCAATTAGGACTTTCTATTTCATGAGTTGTAGCCAAAGTGGCAAGTTGGTTGTGTTAGTCCGGCATACATTATTATAGAAGCTAAGCAATATTTTCTAGAATTCTCTCCTCTTTTTCTCCTACGAATTCTTCTTCTTCTTTACCTTAATTCTTCATTATTTTCTTAAAATTGCTCTTCATCAATTATCAACCTAACAAATAGGAAAGCTTCCCTGAGCCCCATTAAATTGTATAGTGAGGTTGATGAGCATGCATCACTTATAGTAAATTGTAAAGATCTGTCTTCTAATAAATAGAATATCTATGCATTCTAGGAATTCCAATTACGGTGAACAAATTAAGGAAAATAGGCCATTTCTCAACTCCTAGCGATTTGACAGTTAACTTCAAAATGTCCTAATTTTTTGTTCAAATGTCCAATCAAAAGCTGTTGGAGATGTTAACAACATCTATCTCAAAAAGTTTGTGACGTTTCTAATTTTTTGGCATCAAAATAGGTTTAGAAATTTAACTATAAAATTTGTAACGGAAATACAAGTTATTTTAATTAAGTAATTTTAAAACTATAGCTAAGCTATTTTAGATGTACAATTGAGCTTACTTCCTTAACTTTTAGGATTTTATTATGAATAGTTTTTTTTTTTTTTTTCTAATTTTTTTTTTTGGTGATAGAAATTCTTAGTAGAGTCCCAGTAGGGGTTAGCTTGGCAGTGGAGCCCTTGCTTACTCTTACTCAGGTGGGATTAGATCCCTAGACCTCCAACATGGGAAGGCCACACCCCTACCACTCACGCAAGAGGTAGGGGTGTTATTATGAATAGCTGTTATAAGAATATGATTAGGGACATTTAGACATTTGGATTTATTACCGAATGAAGTTTTTGTCTTATGCTCTTGAGTTCCTTTTCAAACTTTAGGATTTCTTGGTTTGGTGCCTTACAGAATGGTTTTTTGGGGTTTCCCTCTAAGAAATTTAGGCTTCGACAGTGATCGAACAATTTTTTTAACCACCTTATTGTCACTTATTATGCTACATCAAAGTGTAAAACCGAAGTTAAGACAAATTGAAACCAGGAAAGGCCCCAGATTTTCAAAAGCTACACAGAGCTTGAGGTAGTGGTTTATATGGTTACACTCAAGTATTTGATTTACTACCAGCCTATTCCTACTCTTTGCAGTATTTAATTATTCAATCCTAAAAATAGAAAGTTATAATGTTGTGCTTCCCTACAAGGGTGATGCCTTTTGTTCCCTTCACTTGAAAAATAAGGTACAATTCAAACAAGGGATAAATTGATCAGAACTCTAGTTTAAGCCCAACATGATTTTTAACAGTATTGGAACTATACAAGACTCGGATTGTAACTCAGGATGGTATTTGGCTCTAGAATGTTGGATTAAAGTCACCATTTCAAATCTAGCTGAGGCAAGGAGGTTGGGTTGTGTAAGTTCAAGCCTTTACCTGGTTAAAACTAAACATTTAAAATCCAGCAACTAAGGGGATGTGAATGGGTCGAGCCGATCAGTGACTCAACAGATCCGACCTGTTGCAGACGGCGGCATCGAATTTGGACCTGTTGTTTGTACCTCTTAACAAACTCATGAAGGGGTTGTTAGGATAAACTTCTCCGACAATGAAAGGATTTTTTCAAAATATCTTTTAAGAAAATTAATTTTCAAAACAATTTGGGAAGTTTTCCCTAAAAGCTAACATTTCAGTTTTTTTATGACTTTTGACTTGTGGAGAATGTACTCTCTTAAGTGTCGAACCATATGACATTTTAACCAATACTCTTCAAAAGACACTAAGAGTAAATTTAGAAGTGTATTCAAACACTACCTAAATTTCATTCAAATTGAGAAACTTGGTGAGATGTTTTCCCAGAAGTGAGGAATCAGAGCATGGTAATGGGTTCGATTTCTCACTCCCCCTTTGGGGCCACTCCACACGGAATTTTCCCGGACTTACCTGGTGTGGCGGGTTGCGGGCTCATGTGGCACCCTCAGGGATTGATCTTGGCCCGAAGGGTTGGGGACAGCCCGAGTTACCAAAAAAAAAAAAAACTAAAGGGGGATCATGCTATTTAAGTGCGAAAGAAATTAAAATTTGGCAAAGATGAAATCACTATTCGGTGAAGATATCTCTCAACCAAGTAAGCGATAGGGAAATTTTCATGAAAACATCTTAATAGAGGATATGGCTCTTAAATGACTATAATAGAGGGACAGGAATTATGTTGCTGGCTGACATAAGGCACTGATAAGTTGACGTCTTTGAGCCAAGTACTAAACTCATTTTAATATTAACCAAAAAAATACTCATTTTAATGTGAATATTGGAACAAGTATGACCCTGAACTGAAAATACCATGTCTAGCGACATTAAAGAAATACAAGCTTTTTAACAAGTGTTTATGCCTTTCGAAATGTCATATCTATCAACCAAAAAAAATTGTCATATCTATTACCTGACCTAAAACTGTAGTACCAAATCAAATATTTTGATAGTTAGATCCTACAGCAGTAGTCCGACTCATAAAGACAAAAATGGCTGACCCAATGGCGGATTCCCCAGCGGCTACCATTAGAAATAGTTGACAGGTCATATCATCTTTGGAAGAAACCAAAAATACCAAAAAGTTCGAATTCACACCTAATTACATTGATTCAATTGGGCTCCTTTCTTTTGCTTAAAGTCCCAAGATTTCAAATAGGGGTGTCAATGAGGGTCTTTCTTTTGCTAAAGTGCCAAGATTTCAAATAGAGGTGTCAATGGGCCGGGCTGCTCTAGGCCCGTCGGCCGGCTTGTTTATTAATTGAGTTGGGCTTAGTCTTGGAGTCTAAAGTTCCTGGCCCGTTTCGGTAGGATTCTAACCGGGCTTATATTAGCATGCCTAGCCCAACCTGATTAGTCCCGTTTAGTTTATAGGCAAAAAATGCGCATGATTTTTAGAACGGTTGGCTCAGTTCAATTTGACCCAATTAATAAGTGGGCTACCCCGGCCAGGCCCATTTATTAATCGAACTTAATCTGGCCCACTGGAACCAGGCCCATTGACACCCCTAATTTCAAATGTTGGCTTTGCAATCATTTGGCAATATATATGTGTTTTTGTGGTGTAAATTTGTACCAGTTTGCACCGTCTCTTGCGCCAGTGGTGGGGCGTGGCCTCTCTATTGAGGGCGGTTTGGAATCCAAACCCTTGGGTGATGAGTCCGCAAGAGCTCCATTCCCCAAACTAACCACTAATGATACTACGTAAATGATATCCAAAGCAAAAAGAAAAAAAATTTGAACCAATTTAATCAAATGCTTAGACTTTGCAAGCTATTATCAATGACTCATGTTAATGAGATATATATATAAAGAGAGAAAAAGAAAGATTACCAAAGACGCCACGGACAATTGTCAGGGTATTGTTGCCGTTAGACAAAATAATATCTACTCTGTAGCTATCTAAACTATATATGTCCTTGTAATGTATGTAAGATGTCCTCGGATGGGACGGGAGCAGAGAAAGGGAGAGGACATGAGAACAAAGAGACAAGAGGAAGAAATAAAGTTGGGGAATCCTTGAATCGTTTTTTATCGCAATCTTTCTAGAAATAATTTCCGTATGCATGAGGATTATAGTCATTTCTTTAGGGTACGAATTGAAAACTTGCATTTCTTGAATTTTTAAATGATGCGGGATTAAAATTCTAAAAATTCTTAACAAAAGAACATTAATACGGTCAATTCCCACCTTCAATTCTCCCCAAAAAGGAATAAGGCCTTAAAGATTAATGGTTAAAGATTAATGGGGTGGTTGTGTGGGTTTACCTTATGCTACCAGAGCGGTTACCTTTAGGTTTGATGTGTGCTTAGATTACCTCTTTAACCATAACCAAAAAAGGGATTTCCAAGAGGACAGAACTTATAATTACCTTTTTGGGGATGGGTGCAAAAGGTGAGGCAATTTAGGCAAAGGATTAGCTCTGGTGATGCCTGACCCAAAGCCCGAGCCGCCCCTTTCACCTGTCATAAACTCGGGTTTTTTTTTTTTTTAGGACTTTGCTATTGAAACCCCATTAGGGTTGAGACCACCGAGACCGAGCATTGGATTTTAGGTGGGTCCCATTTCACATGGTAAGCCCCGCCTAAAATCCCCTGCTCTTAGAGCATGGTCTCGGCCCTAAGAGCATCTCCAACACAATACTCTATATCTCTCCTCTATTTCGGCAGCTCCTCTATATTTAGAGGAGATGGGCCCCACTTTAAAGTTATTTGCTCCAATTGTGTGAAAACTCTAAATTACTATTCCTACTCTATAGCACTATTCATTTATTATCTTAAAAAATAGTTTTCATATGTTTTCTTCCCCATTTTTCTTCTCAAACTCAATAATTCACCACTTTTGCTTTCAATACTAAATAATTGGCCCACAAAATTACCACTAATGATTAAAAATAAATAATTCATTGTACAAAATGAACATTTTAGAAATAAGACTAGTTAATTTTGCATCTTTTAATTTAAAAAAAGTGTCAAAAATACATTAAAATAAGACTACTGGAATCACAAAGCACAAAACAAGACTACCGGAATCACAAGTACTAGATTAAAAAAATATAAAATTACAAAGTCGTAAAAAGCATTATTCTACAATGATGCAAGAAGCATATCAGAAAGACGTGGAACGGGCATTTGGGGTTCTTCAATTACGATTTGTCATTGTTAAAGTACCAGCACGTTTTTGGGATAAACATGTCCTACATAATATTATGTCTATATGCATTATAATGCACAACATGATCATCGAGGATGAATGTGATCGACCTAAAAGGTCATTCTATTTGAACCAGATCTTTAAAATCTTATAAGTGGATGATCGACCTAAAAGGTTATTCTCTATATAATCTCTAGATTGTCGTTCATGTTGAAGTTTTAGTTTGTTATGATAATTTCCAATAATAGAGATGAGTTGATTTAGAGTTTTTATTCATTAAAGTTTGTTATTAGAGTTTTTTTAATATCAAAAATAGTTTTTTAATTTTTTTAAAAAATTAATATTTAAAAAAAAAAATCAAGGATGAGTGGATGAATCTTAACCACAGTTAAGGGGTGTAAAAAGGGACACGTGGCGACCTCAAGCGGTGATACCGTAGAGGATTTGGTTTTTCTTTTTATCTTTTATTGATGAATTAAATTTAAAAATTAAATAATTATTAAAAAAATATAAAAATAATTTCAATATAAAATTATAATTATTACAATAAATTATAAGGATACAATTGGTATTTTGAAAAAGATTGAGAGACAAAAAAAAAATGATACAAATGACATTGTAAGGGATGAATAGTGTTATAGAGGCCCTCCTCTATTTTCTCTCTCACCCTCTAAATATAGAGGGTCACTGTAGCAATATAGAGACCCAACTCTAAATATAGAGGTCGGTTGGAGTGCTCTTTTCCAACCGATCCTCTATATTTAGAGTTATAGAGGACGGTTGGAGATGCTCTAAGGGGGTCTCGGAAGCTTTATCCTTTTTAAAAAAAATTAATGATTAAAATATTTTATTTTATTTTTCTAAAAATTAAGGGAAGAAGGAAGAACCCTAGGGGTGAGTGAATCTTAACCATAATTAAAAAGAGTTAAAAGAGGGACACGTGACATGAAAAGGAGAGCCGAGACTCCCCTCCTTGCATCACCGACTGAGGAGGTAATTATTTTCATTTTCCTTATTAGAGCTCGGAAGGGATTGTTAAAATGACTCCGCATTCTTTAGATTCTAAAGTAAATTTATATCCACTACCAAAAGACAAAAATTTAAATTAAAAAAAAAAAATTTGGTTTGTTTTTTTGTTTTTAGTTTTGAAGGGAGGAGTAGATCTACTCGGTCATCCGAAAGTCCCACAAGGTGGTAATAAAACAAGATTTTTAGGTAGGGCCACAATAAATCTATAATGTCTTATTACTACTTAGGGGACTCTCGGGGCTAGGACCACTGATCTAACACTCCCCTTGTTCTTCTTTAATAAACCGGTAGGGTACCCGAGGCGTGGGATACCCTACCAACCTTGAGGAGCTTGAGGTCGGTTTTCAAAATGGGCCAGGCATTGGCCTAGTTTTAAACTAAATGAATGTTCCGTACTATTATTACATAATGGGCCACACAGTGGTCCAGTTTCTGTGGAAGCGCAAACTTGGTTAAGTGGAATCAGCAAAGCTCTTTAAGCCCAGACTACGATTTGACTGATCTGGAAATTCTGGACTAAACCTATGCCTAGCCCAAAATAAATGAGGCTAAATTCAGCCGAGTCCAACAACAAGTGGGCCATAACGGTTTAAGCCCAAGAAGAAAAATAGAACAAATTTTGGGTCCTGCTGTAAACTTTGGGCTGTTCCTAAAAGGGAGAACCAAGCCCATATATTTATTTGCACAAGCTTGTAAACCGGCAGCCCCAAAGTGAGGTAAAAGCTTGGGGAAGATATTGTGCAGGAGCATCCAGTTTTTGATTGATGGGTAAGACCAAAGTTTGGCCCAAGTTTATGAGGGGGCCCAGCTCATAAAGAGAGTTCTTTCTAGAAGAGCCCAAGTTCACATGGCCACCTTCGGAGCAATGAGCTATCTTAGAAGTTAATCCTAGGAAATTATATTATCTTAGTTACTTGTAGTTGCATTTAATATTTATCTAGTTACTTGTAGAAGTCAAGACCTAATTACTTGTTAAAGCTTTTATCTTTTTTTCCTAGTAATTAGTAGTAGTCATTACTTAGGCTTTTTGAATGTGAGTTTCTTGTTGTCTTTTTAAACCAAGGGGGTTGTCCTTGGAGAATCAGTTTTTTGAAGCATTATTAATATAAAAGACCTCGAGTCTTGTATTTTCTTCTTCAATCTTTGTAGATGTTTGATTGATTACAGTTTTCTTCTTTGGTCTTCATCAGATATGTGATAATACCATTTTCAATCCAGATTTCCAACAACATCTCCAACACCTCTCCTCGTCTATGATAGTTCCTCTCCGCAAGATAGAAAGATCAGTCCGATGAGATGATATGATGAGACGATTTTCTCATGCATGTTGTATATGGAAATGTTTAAAAAGTTCAATACCCTATCGCAAGCATAGATCATGTAAGTAGGGGTGGCAATCGGCCGAGTTCACGCTTGAAAACCTTTATAAATATGTCAGACTTTGGGTCAGTCCTATTTAAAAATACCAAAATTCAAGCTCAAACCTGGCCCATTGCCACGCCTACATTTAAGGCTATAAACTGAGTATTTCTATTTTATTCTCAGAAGAGTAAAACAAGCCTCCAACCCATACCATAAAAAATGCTAACCTCTTAGCGAGCTAAAGATGATAGAAACAGGGTCCAGGGATGATGATGCATCTCATCCCCTTGGGAACTTATTGCCAAAGTGGGATGTGCATGAGTGCATCTCATCTCATGTGGGGCTACCATAGTCCCTACCCCCCAATAAAGTTGGAGAGGCTTCTTGTAGTGCTCCTGAGAAGCTGCAGATTGATAGGTATAGATGAGCAGATATAGAAACATGGTCCATATTTAGCCTAAACAGGCAACGTGCCTCTCTTCAACACCTCCCTCATCAAATGTGAAATAAAGGAGATTACAGATTCCATAAGCTAATAATGGGCTCACAGCTCATGTTAAGAAAATGTCTTTTTTTTTTCTTTCTAAGTGGTAGTTGGAGCTGCTGTTACTGTTACTGTTACTCCGTGCGGTCCAGAATGGTTCCTATCCTTTCTATCACGTGGTATGATGTTAGTGATAGCAACAGGCCGAGGGATCTCCATCGATAAGCAATGGAAATATCTGTTTTTTTTGGTTTTTTTGAAATATCATAAGCAAATATCTGCTTATTTTTAAAAAAGATATTTTGGCCATATATATGTATATCATAATGAGAAGAAGTGGGGTTAAAATGTCCGTTGATTTTTTTCTAATATTCCTAATGAATCACAATTTATGGTATCTTATAGTTAATAAAGGTAAATTTTTTATATTTTTCTTATTTTGTCCATAACTCTATAAATAAAAAAAATTAAGATTTTATGTTATCTTATTTTATATGAAAAAAGTTAGTAGGGATATTGAAGTAATATCAACTACAACTAATATTAATCCCTCAATATCTCCACGATTCCCTCAAACCCTCATCTTTATCTTCTTTCATGCTCCCTTCTGTCTCTCAACGAAGAGACACACCCTCTCTAAGTTGTAAATACTTTTCAAGAGAAAAAAATAAGGACGTGTTATGAGATAATTTTAACCCACTACTCCATCTTTTTAAGTTAAAATTTTAAACAAAACTTTTTTAAATTCTCACTAGAGTCCCTTTTCCCAATCTCTCCCCTTCCCCTCTCTGGCACACGCATCGTACATGCCACCCACTAATATATATATATATATGAGAGAATCTCTCTCAAGCTTAAGGGTCTTGTAAGATTTATAAGTGCAAAAATTGGGTACTAACAATAATTTTCATATAATCCTAAAAGAGCTTAATCAATTTTTTTAATGATGCGTGCAATATCTTACAAACCAACCACGCACATAAAGACAGACCGGGGAAATTTGGAGGGAGGGGGTGTTTGGGTTCTCGAACTCAGGATCAATGGGAGCATTTCATTGCCTTTGAACCACCATGCCACACACCAATCATCCCTTAGCAAGATTATGAAATCCCTGGTTATTTACATAATTGGTTACTTGATAATAATCAATTATGACAACACATCATTCTGTCATAATCCCGACATAAGCTGTTATAATCAATTCCAATAAACAAGCCCATAAACCATCATACTTTGGTCCGGCACAGCTCAAGATTATTATTAATTTTTCAAATAAGGTGGGCCCCAACTCAAGATAAGCCGAAAAAATAGGTCAATGTCCATATCTGGGTGGACCCTATCCTACCGCAACAAACCCATTTGGGGGTCCAGCTTTACACAAGAAGCTTTCAGAAAAAAACGGATGACATCAGTGTACTCTCAACTCTTCCATATTAGCTTTGTCCTAAAGGGTAGGTTCACTTTTAAGTCTTTATCCCATCTCTTCCACCAAGTACAAAAATGGGTCGGATAAGGGTTTGAGCCAGGTGGATTCATAACAAGTATCATAATGTATCCGGATCCAGTTCCATCTTGAACTAGGAACACCCGTATCCAAGCATCCAACCCACACAAGTTCATTGATCTGAACCTGAATCCATAAACAAAACAGACAACCACAAAGATCAACTGTATGCCTTAATGGTAGTAGCAACACTACCCGGGAAGTAGAGAAAAGTGAAACAAAAGTTCCTTGAATCACACACTACACCAGCTTCAATAACAGTCATTGTATCGTAAAAACAGTCATATACTGCCACCTGATCCCATGAGCCATCAGCCTTGCAGAGTAAAACAATATAAACAAGATTTTAAGTAAATTTAAACAAGAAGATGAAAAATAGCAAATACAAAACTAATGAAAACATACCGTGGATTTTCTAATTTTCAGCGATACACAGACAAAGCAGAATGGCTTGATGATGCTTTGGACTCTGATAAGAGAAATGAATAATAAAAACCACTACAAAAAACATAATAATTAAAGTTAAATAGAAAATATCAACTAACCTTCTAATTCAGTACGCAACCAATCTTGTGTGCATACCAACGCTTGAACAGTATCTGGATTTAGTGAACTCCGATAATGATCAAGCACTCTACCTCCAGTCTTGAATGCTGACTCCAATCCAACGGTCGACATAGGAATCCCCAAAACATCACGCGCCATCATAGACAAGATGGGATACCTTGGTGTGTGAACTTTCCACCAATTTAATAAGTTGAAATCAATATTACGAGGAAAGACAGGTTCCTCCAAATATTTATCCAAGTCTGAATTCATTCCTTGACTTTGTGAAGTCTCATGGAGAAACTTGTCAAAGCCTCTCAGCCGATCCCTAGTATCATTACTAGCAAGCCCACTACTATCTTGTACTTCCCAAGACAAGCCTTGGTCACGCGAAGCTAATGTTGAGCAGATAGCATATTCATTGTGAAGTTCCTTAATACCATTGGAAATATCCTTGATGCGGTCTTGCGCACTACTACCATAAATTTGTGGGTAGTAATACTCCACTAACTTCATCTTGAATCGGGGATCCAAGATGGCTGCTACTGCTAAAGCCGAGCTGCACGTGCTCCAATATTTATCAAACTTGTTCTTCATCCTCAATGCCACAGAACCAATAAATCCATCCGAGCTCTTGCACCACTCACTCAACTGCAAGTGAATTTCACAAATCTCAGGAAAATAAAGATTTGCAGTTGGATATTTTCTATCTGAGAAAACATTAGTAACTTCGACAAAGAGCTTCAAATGGCTAGTAATGGCAGCTGCCCTTTCCCACTCTAAATCAGATGGTGCCATTTTGTAGGCAGAGTCATGTTCTTGCAAAACTGAAAATGCAGCCTTGTACTCTAAGGCAACATCAAGCATTATATATGTTGAGTTCCATCGCATTGGATAGTCAAGACACAAGTTCTTCTGACTACCAACCCCAACTTGTTGAGCGATCTCATTGAACTTTTCTTGCATTGCATGTGAACTTTTAACATACCTAACACTTTCTCGAATCTTGTGGGTTATCTCACACAGAGCTTCCAGTGCATCTTGGACAATCAGATTGAGAAGATGTGCTGCACACCGTACATCAAATAATTGACCATTACTCAAAAGCAACTTGTTTTGAGAGAGCCGATCTCTAATTCTAAAGACGATATTATCGTTGGTGGAACAATCATAAAATGTCATCGCAAATAACTTACGGTCAATATCCCAGTCCATGAGACACTTCATTATAACTTCGGAAACTAAATCTTCTGTATGAGAAGGATCAACCATTACAAAATTCAGAACCTTTTTCCGTAATTGCCAAGCCTCATCAACATAATGTGCTGTTAAACACAAGTATTCAGCATTTTCAGACGAAGCCCACATATCAACAGTGAGGCTAATTCTGCCATGCAATTTATCCAACATCTCATACACTTTTTGTTTCTCTCTCTCATATATTTGGATACAATCAACCTCGACAGCATTACATGTCATATTCTCAAACAACGGCTGAAGATTATTAACAAAAATTTTGAAAGCAACATGCTCAACCATGGCCAATGAATAACCATGTAAAATTATCATGCGTGCAAGATCAAGTCGACTCTGCTCTTGATCAAACTTTCCAATGTTAATAGTCTCATCTTTTTTCTGCTCTTGATCAAACTTAAAATTTGCAAGGGTAAGGGTTCCCTCTTTTTTCCTTCCTCTTGCTGCAATTAGTTGAGAGAAGTCCTGATTAGATCTTTTCCGGCACCTAATTAAATGATTTCTCAAATGTGATGTTCCGCTGGTACTTGATCCACTAAGTTTCTTTTTACAATGTTTACAAATAGCCATACAAACATCACCCCGTTTAATCCTTTCGAAGTCATTCCATACAAGAGATGTCAGTCTCTTAGGTTTCTTAATAACAGACGGGCTTGTTATTTCCATCAGTTGGACATATATGTTTTTACCAAAGTCTGCACATCACATGAAACCAAATTCTAATAAATCACTTTTAAGAAGTAAAATCCCAATAGGCACATTAAACCAAAATGAAAGTTATTTAATTCACCAAGTAACAATAACCCAAACAAAGCCCTAACAATCATTTAGAAAAACTGACTATCAGTATAAACCAAGTATGGAACACATAAATCAAAGTCAGAGATTCCCCAAAAATGTACCCAAGCCATTTCTACTTTCTAGTGGTGGGTTAAAATTCCACACCCAACAGAAATATTAATATGCAATTTCATACTGATGAAATATATGACCCAAAACCTTTCTAATCCTCCTCAAACACAATGCAAATGTTGTAATGGCTCCAAAAGACAAAAAGAAGAATGACAGATTTGCTGAAAAGCTGAACAAATTGTAGGAGAACAAATAAATAAATAAAAGACAGTTCAAGTTCTCCAGAGTGAAAAGCTGTCATTGTAATTTGTGAAGTTGATAAGAAACTGTAGAAGATATGCAATCTGCAATATCAGAAGCCAAAATAAAAATGGCTGAGAACCATTTGATCCATCACATTCCTCTTAATGATCCAAAAAAACTGTGCAAATTTTCTCAACCACCCAGAAGAATGTAATCTATTGAGTGGTTAGGGTCATCTGTCGGGTCAATTTGGGCATAGGAAGACTCCTTGGCAGGAACCATCTAGTAGTTGGTCCAACATTCTTGCAAACATTCCGGATACTTGTATATCATCATCATAAAAGATCTTACAAAGGTTTTGTTCCATAGATATAATTTTGAATCTAGATATCATACCACATTCCTTATTCATTCAATTATTTTTTGTAGTCCATTGGATTAAAATGACAACCACAAAATAATAATAAATTACTCAATTAATTTCTCTAATCCTACACTTATTGAACCCAAGAAAACCTTATCCAACTAATTATTTGCTACCAATAACACATTTGGAAGTGGTTAACATGTTCAAATTTTTGCCTAATTTCTCTGCATCACGGCCACCTTCTCCATTCTCACGGCCACCTTCTCCATTCTCTCTTCAACCATAAGGTACTCCAAGGGTAAAAAGGACAACAAAACCATACTATGAAGGAGAAGCCCAATCAGAACATTATCACACATTTTTCCATTGCAGGCACAACAAAAGACTGGGTCTTAAAAATAGTAAGTCCATAAAAGTTTGGGGCCACATTTGGTTGCATTCTGAAAAACGTTTTTGGGCATAAATGTGTTTCTCGGTCACATAAACAGGCTAAAACACATATGGTTGTAAAAAATATAAAAATGTTTATTAAAAAACAAAAACATTTTTCCCCTTAAACAAGTATTACTCATTTTTGTGTTTTCTAAAAACGTTTTCTTTTCTTTGTTTTGTCATTTGTGGGTCTTGAGTAACATACCAAAAACATATGTTAGTCTCATTTGAATGTCGGCCACATCTTTAGAGCCCATAAAACATTTCCTAACATACGATATCCAAACAA
Source organism: Tetracentron sinense (assembly GCA_015143295.1). Taxonomy (NCBI): domain Eukaryota; kingdom Viridiplantae; phylum Streptophyta; class Magnoliopsida; order Trochodendrales; family Trochodendraceae; genus Tetracentron; species Tetracentron sinense. Next base: position 47,416,648 of record CM026553.1, on the reverse strand, counting down.
GCTTAATTTTCGCTTGTGGGTGTTGTGGGTGTTCCCTGCTAGCTTCAACCTCTTAATCACCAGTTGGATTTTGAGAGAGGCAGATGAAACCCATTACCCAGATAGTGATAATGATATGGAGGTTTCTTGTGGGAACCATCTATAGGGGTGTTTGGGAATTAGGAGTAGAGGAAGTGAGGAACAGAAGGGCATTCAACAACCTTCAGCTTCTGTGGATAAGCTCATTCTTGTTATTCATAATTTGTTTCTTTCTTTGTGCTCAATTCTTAGTGACTTTGTTGAGATAGTGAGGTCTCCTTTCTTTGTGCACGGGTTCATGATTTCCTTTTTGTGCTTCTTTTTCTTCTTGTATTTTTTCTTTTCTTATTCAATTATAATGAATCCTAGGACTGTCAATGAGTCGAGCCAGCTCGTGAGCTGGCTCGCATCTCAAAATGAGCCAAGCTTGAGTTGGGTATTTGAGCTCGTTGAGCCAAGCTGCTAAATGATTGAGCTCGTTTGTTAATCAAGCTGAACACAAGCAACGAGTGGGTCGGCTCAGCTCAGATCAGCTCAATTTTACTGTATTACTTATAATACCCTAATAATAGTAGTTCACATATAAGTTAAGAAACTTAAATATAAATTTTTGTTGAAGTAAAATTTCAAAGGTAACTTCATCTTTTCAAAATTTGTGGATTCTCTATATCATGATTCTTCAATTAGACTCACAACAATAACTATGTTCAGTTCTTAAGTTTTGTTTTTTTTTTTTTTTGAGAGAGAATCTGATGAACATGTTTAACTCTTGAATTTTGATTTTAATTCTTTTTGTTCAAATTAGGGTAAACGAGTCTAAAATAATAGTGCAAGCTCACGAGCCGGCTCAAGCTCGATTATCTATAGACAAGCCGAGCTCAAGCTAGCATTCGAGGACTCGAATTGAGCTCGAGATGAGCTTGAGCCAGCATATATATGTCACGAGCTGAGCTTGAGCAGCATCCAGCTCGGCTGAACTCGGCTCGTTTACACCCCTAGTGAATCCTCTATTCTTTCTTGAAAAAAAAAGTTTATTTTTATGAAATGGTTCAGCAAGAAACATTTCAGGTCCAATAAGAAAAAACATATCTCACGTAAAACCAACCAAATGCATCATGGATTTCTTCACATATATATATATATATCATCCTAATCTATGTCCTGGAAAATGAGGCCCACCCAAAAAATCTAAAGTCAAGGATTGTTCCGACATCCAGAAATTGCTTGAACAGGTGGGATTGTCATGGTTACATAAAGCAATTGACTGTTACTAGTTCAAAAGATTACGCCTGCTTCTGTCATATATGGAGAATATAAGAACAAAAGATAGGTTTTACAAGACATATTCAGGAAACTCGAGGTTCACCTCATAGTCAAGTTTAAAGTATTTCTCTCCCTACTAGCTGTGACATCCACTAGTTCATTAAAACTAAGACGTATTACGTCATGATAAGGCCAACCTTCTAGGATGAACATAATAAAGGTCTTGGAATGAATTGTGATGAGTATTCTCCACCTTTAGAATACATAACACATACACGTCCAAAGGAAAATTTCTAAAATAATAACCTAGAATACAGAGAAAAGATGATTGGTGTGCTAATGAGGATCAAAAAACAAGAAAATTTATGGCAAGCTAATTTAGTACTTGCTAAAGATTGCTTTCTCAGCATATGAGGAAATTTTCTAGACTAGGTAGGATTCTTTACTACTACCCTAATGACGAGTGGATAAGTTTGATTCCATGGGCCTAGCAACTTGGGAATTGGGGATACTTTCACTTACCCCTCATAGTCGATAGTTCTCATTTCTACTATCAATAGTTCTCATTTCCACTCACCGGATCAAAAAACTTGACACTTGCAGCAAATTATCTAATAAAAGAATATAAAAGGAAAATGAATCAACAACGAGGAGACAACAATTTGATGTAAAGCAATCAAATATTTAAGGCACAGTCACCTTGGCACAAGGTTCAATTTTGCAAGTCAATTTGAGGCTAAGATCTTAAGGGGGTAAATTTGAATTGAATCGTAAATCAAATCCTAAATCATAGGATTTGAAAAAAAAAATCTTGAGAACTTAGAAGATTTTAATAATAGTTTCGGCATGCTAACAAAGTTTGACCGAAATACGTTATATAATGACTTCGGTCGTTTTTCTTTATCACTAAATAAGATCTTATATATATATATATATATATATACTATTATAATGAGAGAAGCAGGGTTAAAAAGTTGGATGATTTTTTTCTAATATTCCTAATGAGACCCAATTTTATGGTATCTTATCGTTAGTAAGGGTGAATTTTTAATATTTTTCCTATTTTGTCCATAACTCCATATAAAAAAAATTAAGATATTATGTTATCTTATTTTATATGAAAAAAGTTAGTAGGGGTACTGAAGCAATATCAACTACAACTAACAATAATCCCTCAATATCTCCACGATTCCCTCAAATCCTTATCTTTATCTTCTCTCATGCTCCATCTTTTCGGTCTCTCAACGAAGAGGCATACCCTCTCTACGTTGTAACTACTTTTCAAGAGAAAAAATAGGGACATGTGTTATGAGGTAATTTCAACCCACCACTCCATCTTTTTAAGTTAAAATTTTAAAACAAATTTTTTTTAAAATTCTCTCACTAGAGTCCCTCTTCCCAATCTCTCTCCCCTTCCCCTCTCTCTCACGTGCATCGCACGTGCCGCCCACTAGTATATATATAGTGAGAAGATAAACAAAGAGGGTCACAATATTGTAAGCTATAAACAAGAAAGGTGGAATAGCATTATAATGAAACAAACTATAAACTTAAAGGAAATGCTACATTTGCAGCTTGTCAAAATCCTTCCTAATGGAACACCACTCAATAAGCATTTGATGAGTCCTAGAGCAAACTGTGATGAGCGAGCTAGAGATATCATCATACATTCTCAGATTTCTTCCTTCCAAATAGACCATGTTGTTGCACCCTTATGGCCACAACCCAAAGGAATGCACTAGTTTTTAGATAAAACTTCAAAAATAAAAAAATATTTTTAGTAAAATCGTGGAAAAATAATTAAAACTGATAAACAAACAAACTCATTGGCATTATATACATGTTATGAAGATGATAATTTATTTAACACTAATCAGATATACATGAAGATACAAAATCGAAATCATATATTCATGAAATTCATGAATCTATACTCTAAACTTGCTAACGTGCATCAACTGACAAACATTGATGGGAAAAAAAAGTCGAGAAATGTAATAAATATATATAATTGGTAAAATCTATAATTATGAGATTTACACTTATTTAAATTATAAAAGACTTCTTTAAAGGTTTATAAGATTTTTGGGGGTCCTAGAAGGAATTTGAGGCATTTAAAGGGTTCTATTATTGGACCGTTTGAGCCCACTTGTATGCTTGGTCGCCAACACAACGCTTGTAACAACCATGCAAAAGCAGATAAGGACCATATGGTCCACCTACAAACAGAGAAAGAGAGAGAGAGAGATAGAGGGCAATTGTCCACCAATTGAGTGAGAGAGTAGACAAATTAACATGAGGGAAACATACATGACATTATTCCTCTTTTCTTTCTTCTTCTATATGCAAACATTTTTTTTGTTGGATATACAAACTCTAACATATTAGATGGTAAAAGATATGAAAAGTATATAAAATAACATATTTTTGTGTACTATATACAAATAAAGTAAGATTTTAAATCTTTAAACAATAATAATATTACGTATATCAAATATATAATAATGACTCCTGAGGCGACCAGTCACCTGAGCCCAACAAAGCGCCTAGTCGCCTAGGCGACCTGTCAGGGCCCACTCACTTAGACATTTCAAGTAGGCATACACAGTATAAAAGGCATGTACATATACTGTAGGAGGCTTGTATATAGTTGTAGAGATTCTAGAAGAAGAGGGGTGTTCTATACTGTGTATGCCTACTTGAAATGTCTAAGTGAGTGGGCCATGACAGACCGCCTGAGGCGACACCTTTAACAACTATGGCCTACATATCCGATTTGGCGAGATCAAACCAGTGTAATTCTGTCGAAGGCGGGTGTTAAGTTGGATTTCATTATTTCTAGTTTTGACTGTGTTTAAATAGTTAACCTCGATTGGGTTCGAATGGTCTGGGGGCCTGAGAATTCTAGGGGCAATTACAAAACCCTTTGGGTTTCCCGCAATGGACCGAAAGAGGAAGCACTGTTGTTTGAGTGGGCAGTAAACACAGTGTCGCCCATTGATTTGTAATATACAAAGTGGGAAAGGTGGTACTGTTTGCCGCCCGTATAGACAATGTTGTGAACCACATTACTTTCGGGCTAAACTGAGGTCTAGATGATTACCTGAGGCCAGCATAGGTTTAGAGGGGACGAGAAGGACTAGTATCCCTTAAAGAGGTGCTAATCTGCTCAGCATAATGAGGAAAAAGTGCAGAATTTGAAACTATTCAGATTTGCGATAATCTCAGTATCGCCAATTTAGACCTTTTACTTAATCCAGTATTATTCTAATTCTGCACATGTCTAAAAGATTAAGGGTGGTAGGAGGTGTAGTGAGAGGTTTTGGGGGTGCTATGACGTGCTTGCAGGTCATTCAAAATCTCCCAAATGGGGGCCTATCTCCTAATCAAAACAAAGGTTTAGAGTGGCAGTATTGTATCTGCCACCCTTGAACAAAAAACGGCGTTTTTTTCAAAAATTCGCAAATTATTTGCGAATTTTTGGGTTGCCAAATTATTCGCGAAGTTTTGAAATTCCAAATTATTCGCAAATTTCTCGAATTATTCCTGAATTTCCAGAATAATTCAAAAATATTACTTATTTTGTATATTTTCTAATCAAATTGTTCTGTATATTTTTATAATTATTAATTTACTTTTTATTTTTTTCAAATTTATCCCGAACCGCATCATTTCAAGCTTAGTCAAGCCTCCCTCCATCATCTCTAATGGCGTAGGGAGTCCTCACTAGAAGAGGGGGGATGGGTGAGGGACAGGCACTAATAGACCACTGATTCATTCAGGAACCCTCAGTGAGGGTGGTGTTGCCAATATGGCCTCTGGTTGGTCAATATGGCGAAGGGATGGGGTATTTATAGGGTTGTTTGGAAATTAGAGGAGGGGTTGGTGAGGGACCAGGAGGCAATTGGTTTTTTCAATAGACAGGATCCAAGAGGGAAACTGTCTGTTCTACGAACTGGGTGAATTGGTGGTACGCTCAGTACCGCCAATCTCAAATTTAGCTAAAAGGGCATTTACGGTAGATTGACTCCTCCACATTGAGTTTTTTCCCTGAAATGGCCCCTGTCAGTGCTACCTAGGCACGTGGTACAGGTGCCAAGTGTCCAGGTTTCTAAAGGTGTTCGGCATGACAAGCTATGAAAATCCCAATACGGCGGCACGGACATAGGTATATACTCAATTTTAAAAAATAATAATAAGGATAGAGAGGAGGGACCACATGTCCCTATTTTCTTTTAAGTATGTACCAAAGTTGTAAAAAAAAATACTTGTACAGAGAATAGAAATGAGCAACAAGAGAGAGAGGGAGAGACGTCCCTATTGATCGTCGTTGTCGATGCTCTCCTAGTAAGTTTTTCCTCCATGTTTCCGAAAAAGCTATACAACTTGACAAAAAAAATTCATAGGAATCCAATATATTGTATTTTAAAATGATATGACATACATGAAGCAACATGTGCCTAACCATAATGTTGACGTCACCATGGCACGGTATAAGCATGTACCAAAGAGTTCTGTGTCGTGTTATGGAGTGTCGTGTCGTGCCATGGAGTGTCGGCACGGCAAAATTTAGGAAAACTGAAGTGCCTAGGTAACATTGGCCCATGGACCGCTCAGAGGACAACTGAATTTCCTTAAGTAAACATGAAAGGAGAAATGTCAGTAATCACAATACCAATATTCTTGAAATTAGGTGGAAATTGGAATGGCTATAAATAGATTACCGCTCAAACTGAAAAAAGAGAAAGGGGTCTGGCGGAACTGAGATTACCGGCAAATCATGGGCTTGGGCTAAATTGAGCTATTAGAGGCTTTGGGCTTGGACATGGGGTGTTTGGGGCTGGGTAATTGGGATTGAATATGGGGTGCAAGGCTTTGAGATTCGATTGGGGTTGGGTAGTTGGGGTTGGATTAGGCTTGGGTGGTTGGACTTGGATTGGGTTTGAGTTCCTTGAGCTTTTGAAGATGGGGGAGGGAGGAATAGAGGATCCAAAAATGGGGTGTTTACAGCTGTTACATAATAATCTCGGCGAGAGCAATTACAATATTTGACAAATATAAGTAATCTTGAGATATATAAATTATACTTGTATCTTCCATATCCATCATTATCAGCACATTTTGGTCCTTTTTTAACATTAAATATTAAAATGTCACTACCATAAACTTGGATATATATATATATATATATATATATATATATATATATATATATATATATATATATATATATACATATACATATACATATACATATATATGAATATTATGAAAAAAGCATCTAATTTAAGTGAAAATTGTCATTGAATTGGACCACTTAAGGAAGCAAACAAACAATCTTATCAATATAGTCTACTATTAAACAAGTTTAGACAAAGTATAACAACCATCTAATCAACTCAAAGGTAACCAACTTCTTAAGCAAATAAAAGAAGTTCAACTAAGCTATGATGTTGTTTCTCTAGCTAATTTCATCGTTATCCTCAATTGATCATTCAAATCTCCTTCACTCCATCTTCTTACTTGTATAAGTAAACTTTATATTATTTTGTATTTATTCCCTAATGTTCACTAAATCCTTTTGAATTGATAGATATTATGGTTTGCTCATGAGTATAATTCACACCATTTTTGTAGTGACCCTAATTTAATTAATTGCACTCTAGGGGTAAATTAGTAATTTTACACTAAGGATATTTGGGTAATTTTACTGTTGAGGGTTTAGCCATGATAATTAATCTAACTTAAGGTTAGAATACCTTAATGTGGAAAACTCGTTTCCCGTCTTTGATTTTCGACTGAGGTTTTGACCCTTAAACCCATTGATTTTGGAAAAACTTTCTTCATGCAAGTTATAGATCTTTTTGAGTTCTTCGAAACGATATACTGCCGGACCAAAATCAGACTTATGGTCACAAACTTATGACCTGTATACCAAAACTGTGTTGATTTTCTCAATCAAACACAAGTCCAGAAATCCACAAATCAAAGCAAGCAATAATCTCCAAGAATGCTTCTAAAAAATATATAAATAAAGAACTTATTAACATGTTATATTAACCTAAAAGCATCAGGACAACACCAACAGAATTATACCATTAATCTACAAATTGATCTAAAAATGTCTTGAACACCCTGTTCATCAAATCCATAAACGCGATTGGTACATTAGTCAACCTAAAGGGCATGACTAAGAAGTAAGAACTCATAGTGCCCATACCGAGTCCGAAAAACAACCTTACAAATTTCCTCCTCCTTCGCCCTCAACTGGTGATATCCCAACCTCAAGTCAATCTTGGAAAACAACTGTATTCCACGAAGCTGATCAAGCAGATCATCAATCCTATGCAGAGGGTATTTGTGCTTTATAGTCACCTTGTTCAATTGACGGAAATCGATACCTAACCGCATTGATCCATCCTCCTTAATGAATAGAACAGAAGCGCTCCACGACAAGATACTAAGCCGAATAAAAACTCTGGTCCAACAACTTTTGGATTTGACCCTTCAGCTCTTTCAATTCTACCAATGTCATCCTATAAGGTGCCTTCAATATCGAAGAAGTACCCAATACTACATCAATACTGAAGTCCACTACCCTCCTCGGAGATAACCTCGGTATCTCTTGGAACACATCCACAAACTCGGAGACAACTAGTATCTTAGAGGATGGATCAATGTGGTTAGGTATCGATTTCCATAGTTGAACAAATAACATCTGTCTACGATTAATGATCTGTTTGATCAGCTTCGTGGAGCACAGTTATTCTCCAAGATTAACTTGAGGTCAGGATATCACCAATTGAGGATGAAGGAGGAGAACATTTCTAAAACTGCTTTTCGGACTCGATTGGGGCACCATGAGTTCTTAGTCATTCCCTTTGGGTTGACTAATGCACTAGCCGCGTTTATGGATTTGATGAACAGGGTGTTCAAGCCATTTTTAGATCAATTTGTCGTCGTATTTGTGGATGGAATTTTGTTTTACTCTTAAGTCTAGAGAAGAGCATGGCAGCATCTTCGCATCACACATCAGACCCTTCAAAAGCATCAGTTGTATGCTAAATTTTCAAAGTGTGAGTTCTAACAGGAGCAAGTCAAATTTGTCATGACTTATTAATGCAATTATGTTATGGTTGTATTCTCTTGTTGAGTTTTGAGCTCACCCTTGTATGTTAATATTTTTCAGAAGATACTTGAAGGACTTGGGTAGCATTTGGATAGACTTTTCAAGTGAATTTGACTGACTTTTCATTTCAAGAAGTCAAAATTCATGTTTGGTTAGCCACTTGTCGCTGACTTCCCGAGGAAGCCCGAAGTTACCAAAAGTCAGAAATTTCACTTCCCCCAAAAGCAGGTGTTGGGTTGCTTCCGCGGGAAGCCGTTTATTCCACTTCCGCGGGAAGTTGACAGAAAGGATCGTGTTTACGACAATTATCTAGCACCTAACATCATGTGGCTAATCCTCCACTATCCTCATTATTGTTTATTATAACCCTTATCTAGCACCTGACATCTTATAAAACATATGCAGGTTGCTTTGCAAGAAAGAAATGATGACCCTTGTTTATCTAATCACAGCCAATTGCAATTGAACTTGGGAGATAGTTCAATCGCACCCACAAGGCCAACACATGTCCCTTTCAATCCTTATTAACTAGGGAAATGGAAAACGGAGCTTTGCACCAACCATCTAATTGTGGTTAAGATTTACTCACCCCTAGGGTTAAGCAATCTAACCATGGTTTTTAAAAAACCAAAAAACAAAATTATTAATTTTAATCTAATTAAGCTTAACCATGGTTAAACAAGTGTTATAAGGGACATGGGACACTTGGGTCAGCTTAGATCAGGACTCTATTAATTATGATTAAGATTCACCAACCTTTGGGTTCAATAATTTAACTTTGGTTTTAGGCAAAAAATTTAACCATAAGGGTTAAAAATTCTTAATTAAAGTTAAATATTTTTTTCCTAAAAACTAAGAGTATAGTTATCTCTATTTAAACGCCACATGCTATCACATCTTCAGTTAAATGTCTTCCGACACATGCAAAGAGAGGTGCCCGAGGTGAAACCTCGTACATCTACTAGAGATAATTTGTTGCCAAAAAAAATGATTTCGTGTCAGTCAAACAGAGGCCCGCAAACATAACAATATTTTTTTCTTACTCCTTACATAAAAGGAGAGTGAAGCTAGTACTCCCCTACCCTAAAACACAGTTCTTGTGAGGTCTATCGTTTGCTCATGCCTTAAAATAATTAGCGTTGTCAATGGGCCGGGGTCTATCCAGGGTTAGCTCCCACTTTTAAGGGTTCAGCTCAAGTCCTCGTAGGGACTGAATTGGCTAAGCCCATTCCCTACCCTCAGGGTCAAGGTTGGGCTTGGGTAAGGCTTGAACTTGAAAACAATATAAAAAATAATTTTGTCAAAACATTTATCATTTTTTTTCTAAGCCACAGTTGAGAGTGATGACAAAGACGAAAGAGTAACAAAAAAAATGAAAGAGAGATAAATTAGATAATTAAAATTAGAAGTCTTTCGATGATAGGTTGTGTGTGGCTTGGTCCTGGGCCAGGCTCTAGGAGTGTTATGTAAACTTGACCCTTATGTTAGTGGGCTTAGTTTTTTTTTTAGCCCACTTAGCTTTGTGGGCTTTATAAATTAAAAAAAAAGCCCTCAATTTTATGGGTTCTTGAGGGCTGGGCGGCCAATACCCTTACATGAGGGTCAAATTAACAGCCCTAAACCAATTCAAATTTTATGGTTTTAAAATAAGAGATTAAGTATAAACAAAAGCTCTGGTTGAAGAGAAAACTGGAGCAACACAAAAAAAATGCCTAATACAGGTGTAGAACTCCATGACAAATCAACAATCATGTATATTATTTGCTAATGCTTGAACAATTATAAAAACTTGTTTTGTTTTTCACTTCTTTTATCCAGGAGTACCACAAATTTTACAAGTGTTCATAGACGGAAATAACCATAAATCAATTTGATACCATATACAAAACTTTCAGAAGTTACTTTTTGTAAATGCAAACCAAACATAAATTTGACTTTTAGATTTTTAAAAGTCACTTTTTAGATGTGCAAACCAAACACTATTTTTCCTCCGAATGACTTTGTCAAACTTCCTCAAGAGTTACTTTGCAGGAAATAGCTCCCGAGGAAGTATTTCTCTTCTCTAGGAAGTCTATCCAAACGAGCCCTTAGGGATTCTTCAAGGGGTTAGATTAGCTAGTAAAGCATTTCCCTACTTTATTCTTTAATTGAGTTAAAGAGATTGTGATGAGAACGTTTAAAGAACTTGAGATGTTTCTTGATTTGTCATTTTAGTAAGGACTTTTAGTTAATGCTCAATATTTGTATTTGTAATGGTTTTATTTTGAAAAATTCCATTGAGTTTTGGGATGTGTTCCAGATTCACGCCTCAAGATCTGTGCAATTATGAGACATAATGTGTGTGGATTCTGGGGGCATGATAATTTTGAATTGTAAGGTGAGACAAATTTGCATGCTAGAAAAATTAGTAATGCAAAAAATCATAAAATAAGCGTTTTGAAAGTTAGTTTTTTAATTCATACATAAGTAGAAGCAATGTTTCCAAATAACATCCACATTTTCCACCATTTTCCATTATATAAAGAAAAACATATTTTAAATATTTTTTTTTATTATTGGTAAAAAAAATTAGTTTCACTTGAAATAATATCTTTTTTCAACTGAAATTATAAGATTTGGTAGGATTTCAGATTTAAATCGTGAGTTGCAAGATACGAATGAAAATAGTGAGTTGCAAGATTTGGTAGGATTTCTCTCAATAGGGAATAGGGATTCAGATCTTTTGCGTTAAGAATCGGTTTGAATCATAGGATTCAAATCGTGGAAAGTAAGATTTTGACAACAAAGTTAATAGCATAGTTTTAAAAAAGATAGACCTAAAACAATTTTGAGGAAAGGAAATGAAAAATTACAAATTGATCCTCCCGGTACATGGATTTAGGAATGCACCCCTTGCTTTTTATTGAGTAGAAAACCTAAGGTTTCTCCACCACTACAAAAGTCAAGAGTTGTGCTTGTTTTTCGCCTCCATTTAAGCCAATATATGATTTCTTTGCCAAAAATAAAAAGGTTTATTATGAGGCCCAAGCTATAGGTACCATCTATAATTGACATTACTCTATACTCAATGTAGAGTGTCAGGACGACAGGACCCACCAACTGTATCTAACCTACTAGACCTTATGAGCTAAAATTTGACTCACTCAAATGATCCGAAACATCTGGCTAGCTTGTCAAAGCCTCTCAATGAAATGCAAAAGACAAAAGGCTTCACTACACACATGAAAAAAATTTCAGAGAAACTGAAGTCAGAAGGGATATAATTCTTTGGCTGCAGGCCAAAAGGATTAAGAACTTGTTTCCGGTCAACCACCTTATTTTTTTAGGCTATCAACGACAATGCAATGAGTTGATAGAATAGTTATTATCATCACACCGGATCAAATTTTTTGCTATTAAGATCTTGTAGGTTAGGCATGTTGATTGATGGTCCTGGTCCTCTATTTGTGTGCCAAGCATGGTTGTTAAATCCTTGCGATTTACGATTCAAATCTTACGATTCGATTCGAATCCCAAGCAAAACGATTCAAATCTGAGGTGAAAATCTTAATTGGATAAATCTCAATTGATTTGCAATTCATATTACGATTTGCAATTTAAATCGTACGATTCATGCGATTCATACGATTCGAGCACGAAACCTTTTTACGAACCAATACTTAAAAAATATTTGTTATTCTTTTGATTTTCTAAAGGTACTTTATGGTTTTTAAGAAGAGAGAAGAAACAAGAAAACCTCTCTTACGAACATGCCAAAACCCTATTTGGGTTGTCTCTTTGTTGCTGTGAAACGAAAAAAAAAAAGATGAAAGAATAAAAGAGAAAGATGATGGAGTTGGATTTTGGGAAAACTTGATAATTTATTTTATTAGTATTTTTAATTGTACAAGTCTTTTGATACTTGATCTCATACAACATGATTATATGAGTTTACTTTTGTTGATTTATCTTTAATGATATTGGTTTTTTTTTTTTTCATTTTAGGGAGATCATTTGCGTTTTTTATAGTGTTTGCAATGAAATATTCGTTAATTTATTTTATCAATAGATATGAATGAAATCTTTTGGATAATAGATTATTCTATTTTTCTGATTTATTAAGTAATTTTTTTTATTTTTTAAAAAATGGATTGAATCTTACGATTTACGATTCGAATCCCGATTTAAATCGAATCAGTCTTAAAACGATTTTACGATTCGATTACGATTTAACAACCTTGGTGCCAAGTGTATGGGTAAGACCATTTATGAATTGCAGTTCTAGTTCATAAGGTTAGTCAAAGAGTCCAAGCGACGATTAGGCAATATGGGTTCCCTAGGTGATGCCCAGACGACCAGAAGTTATTTTTTGAATGACAATCATATTGATTTTTAAAGTTTTCAATAGGGAAATGAAAAACGGACCCGAGGATCAGCTTCTAAGCTGACCCTAGTGGCCTCATTGGTCAAAGCCCCTTTTTTACCATCCATCAACTGTGGTTAACCCCTTAGGGTTAAGCAATCTAACCATGATTTTTAGATAAAAACAAAAAGACTGATTTTAATTTAATTAAGCTTAACCATGATTAAACAGGGGTTAAAAGGGACATGGGGACACTTGGGTCAGCTTAGAAGCAGACCCTAGGGACCGCTTCTTACTTCTCTTTTCAATATTATTGAAAAATTAAGAATAAAATCAGAAATAAAGCATAGGGAATACCAATTGCCTCTACAAAATATAGAGCATAGTTGGAAAAAGGTGAAGAGAGAGCCCGATGAAATTCTATATAAAATCTATTTTTCATAGACAACCCTTCGACAAAATCTGTTAGGGTCTATTTTGATCGCAAGAATTGAAACATCCATAAGAAATCTAATGCATAGGCATTTGAGTATATATGAATTGGAAAGCCTATGTATTGAAGTCCTCCTATTTGGTTGAGATTGTGGAATTTATTAGAAACAGACTCTGGATTTTAAGTTGTTGATTGGATGCCTAGAAATCCACTTGATAATTGATATGATGGTTTATAAATAAATAAATATATATATATATATATATATATATGGGATAGATAATTATCCTTCTAGATAATCATATAAATGGGTTCAAAATGAATCAATTGGACCTACCATCTAAATGAGTTAGAAACTATGAAATAGTAGGTCCCAAGACATTCTCATTATGCTATTAACTCTTATTTATGTTGTAATGGACCTAAATCACTAAGCCATAGTGTGTTATGTTATTAATTAATATTTACATGCTTTACACCTTAGTAGGGGTATTTATATCCTCACAATCTTTTTAATAATAAAATAGATAGAGTGAATCCACATTGAATCACTCACTCTCTTTCTTAGACAAAACATTCGTAATCTTCTCTTCTTCTTCCTCCATACAAGCAACTAGGGTTCATCTTTTTGCATATTTCTACTAGGTATCAGAGCGTTCAGCATTAGCATCTGCTTCTAAACTTTAAGAAGCAGGCAAGGGAGGTACAAGCAAGCAGGATAATGGTATGAATTCAGAAGAGAATGACAAATTGAAGTATGATCACTATGGGAGGTCAAGGTACACCAAGGAGACCTGTTGGGACTTGGTTGGATTTGGAAGACCAACGAATTCACTCGTTGTGGATCATTTAAAGAACATAGTATTTTATTTACAATTACTACATCTTCTGGGCCACTTCCTCTTACACAGCTTTCCCCAAGGAAAATATTAACAGTTCCTCGAAAGGAACTCGAGAGTCTCCCAACGTTTTTTTGCTCAATTGGGTCATTCTTTCTCATCATTCACTCCACTTGCCCAATCAGGTATAAGTGCTTCCGCTTCGCTCATCATGTTTCCTCTTACCCACTTCTAGGTAATCTTGGATTATCGATTTTGGAGCTTCCAACCATATGTCTAGTACGTTTTCTCTTTTTTTTCATATAATTCTTATTTTAGTAATATTAAACTCAAAGTCGTCAATGAATCCTTCTCCTCGGTTTTAGAAAAAGGAACCATGAGAGTATTCTCTAGTCTTACCTTGTCCTTTGCTTTAGATGTGTCTAGTTTCTCTACTAATCTTTTTTTTGTTAGTAGCTTGACCAAAACATTAATTCTAGATACTCCTAGACTATTGATTTTGGAGCTTCCAACCATATGTCTAGTAAGTTTTTTCATTTTTCTTCATATAATTCTTATTTTAGTAATATTAAATTCAAAGTTGCCGATGAATCCGTCTCCTCAATTTTAGAAAAAGGAACTATCAGAATATTCTCTAGTCTTTTTTTTTATCGGTAAAGCAAATATATATATATATATACATCAAAGAAGAAGAAGTAGCTTACAGCGGCGTAAACTAAATAAAGAGCCACACAATACTAAAAAGAGAATAACCGCAAAAAGCTAACTGGCTTCCATCACAAGGAGAGCCTCCCTCACATCTTGACCCACCGTACTTGTGGAGCTCCAACCCACAATCGATTCCCGCACCCGGGCTCGGATTCGGAGGAGAGAGGAAAATGAGTTATCAAATACTCAACCGTTCCTCTCCTTCCAAACAACCCATGACAAAGCACCCAACAAACAAGTCCAGATGATTTCCTTGTCACCCGCCAACGCATCCCAATAAGAAGCTCAGAAACGAGAAGGGGAAGAACCACTCCACACCCATTCGGGCCAAGAACCAAGCCCAGAGCCCGAAGACAACCGGACAATGCAGGAGCAAATGGTTCACCGTCTCTTCCGCATTCAGAATATTCTCTAGTCTTACCTTGTCCTTTGTTTTAGATGTGACTAGTTTCTCTGCTAATCATTTTTTATTAGTAGCTTCACCAAAACATTAAATTGCAGTCAATGTTTTAAAACGTTAAGGCGTGAGGCGAGGCGTTAGGACCTCAAGATGCGTGAGGCATAAGCCTCGAGGCATGAAGCGTAAGCCTCACAAGAAAGCTTCATGGTCTCTCATATTAAAAAATAAATATAATATAAGAAAAATGGCAAAAAGATTCAAGAAGTTGATGAAAAATTATAGTATATATACATATAGAGAGAGAGAGACATATGTATATATATATATATATATATTTGTATTTGTATTCATTGTGTGTGTTCATGTGGACGCACATGTACACATAAGAAATACTATATAAATTAGTTGAAACAAATAACAAATTTTAGAAAAAAAATGACATTTAAGTCTCAGTTCCTAATTTTAGTTAATGTATAAGACGTACACAGACATAAAGCAAGCTTCAAGACATGAGGCATGTGCCTCATGTGAGCCTCATGGGGTTTTAAGCCTCATGGTTAAGCCTCAAGGCGTTTTCCTTAAGCCTCGCCCTGAAGCGAGCCTCAAGGCGCAAGCCTCACAAGCTTTTAAAACACTGATTGCAGTATAACCTTCTTTTCTTTGTAATATGTATTTCAGGATCTGAATCAACAGAAGGCTGATCAGCTGATGAGCCTATTATTTGCTCATATTGTCGTCGCGTTAGCTTCATTATTAAAATAGTAATCCCCTTATTTTATGTAAATCTTGCTTATTTTCCTATTTGTATTTTATTTTCGTAAAAACTCTGGTGAACCACTGAGCTGATTTTGAGCAGAAATTAACTATTGCATAACGGGATCCGAAAGACCAGTTTCTAATAAAGTCAGCCTGTGTGTAGTGGGTCAGCTGCCAATCTCTTTTTTTTTTAAATTTTCGTGAACAAAAATAATAGGACATTTTGTGTGTTTTTACTTTTTCTTTCATTGACATTTGTATTGGGAACTATTATTTGGGAGTACAAAAAAGGGGCTCAGAGAGTAGGTAACCAACTATCCTCCCTTCTCACAAATGGATCTCCTCGCACGATTAACCTACTCTTTGCTTAGACCATTAGTCCATCTTATAGTCACCTATAATACCCTTAAGAACTAGATAGGTTGTGAATCCTCATTTTTCTATTGAGGTTCCCAGCGGGATACCCTGATCGAAATTGCTTTCTTAATTCTTACACAGTTAATAGAGTTAAAGTAATTATCGTCTAAGAAAAGTAAAAGATTTACTCCACAAGTCCTATGACCAGAGAGTAGAACTTTTCTAGTGAACATAAAAATAAAATGAACTTTTAAACAACCACAAAACATTGCGCCTTTTTAAGGTAAAGAGTATAGAAATTGAAAAGATTTAAGTAGGTACTTACTACTTAGTTCAACTTACTCTAGTAATCCTCCACGATTCAAAATATTTATCACAGTGCATAGGTTGGGCTGTAAATGGATCAAATCAGGGACGAACGTGATCTGGGCTGAACTGAATATAATCAAACCTGAACCTGCCGCCGAATCTGAAATGCACATACAAGCCCTTACCTTAAAGGCTACAGGTCGACCCACCCAAACTAGACACCTAGACAGTAAGAGCATGCAAGTGCTCATGATCTGGATGGAGGTTGGGTCGACCTAAATGCACTCAATTACCCATTTACCCCCCCCCCCCCCCCCCCCCCAAATTGCATAGCTATACCTAATCCAAGATGGATAAGAAGAGCCAACGGGTCAAATCGATCCAGTCACAACCCATGGGCATTCAATCAGAATCCTAAAACAAAATGTCTTCATCCACATCAATCACAAGAACATTGAAAGCATAAAAAAATAATAATAATAAGAATAAAACAGAACAGAACAGCATTACAATTTCGGTGAGAATAGTAAAATCCATGAAAAAATTCTGTTATCTACACTAACTAAATCAACCTATCGATTGCCATAAATTCAACATCTACGCATTTGGATAAGTAAATCTGCAGAATATATAATAAGAACCTAATAGAATTTGAGTTGGAAATCGAAAACTAATGAAACGCTTAAAAATGGAGATGAGTTAGGGTTTGAGCTTACAGAGAATGAAGGAATTCAAGGCAGATTTAACGCTCGTTTAAGGTTGGGGCTGATTTTCTGCCCTGCAGCCTGCTTGATGCTTCGATAGATTTCTTAACGCGCAGACGCAGTAGCTTTAATAAACATTCGCCACGCGCGATTGTGAGCACTCTATGTGGAAAGGCTGCCTTCCGGTGCAAAATTTATTGCCGCCAATAACTAAAAAGCTCCCTCAAATGTCTCTGCAGTCAAACACACCCTAAAATTTGTCCGGCTATGGGCTATGGGCTATGGCCCATGGAAGGAGTAGCCAAGCCTTGTTTGAATTGATGAATCCCAGGGCTATACAGCTGGAGGCCCTAAAATCGATTCCTAAAGATAAAACTTGAATGATATGGCAGGACTCAAGAGTGTCCACTCAACCTAATCTAACCCTAACAACCACCCAACATGAGATTTCATCTCTTATAATTTTTTTTTTTTAATGAATTTTGAAATTATTCATTTTGTTGTATTTGAAGTCTAAAGGGTATGTTTGGTTGCCAAGAGATTAAAAAAGTACGATATATGTATTTCACAAAACAAAATGCATATTGTCAAATGACAAAACGTGTGATAGTGTCAAACTTCATAAGTCGCATCATAAGAATGGACCCTATGCTATGTTTGGTTGACAAGAAAATAGGTTGTGGAAAAGAAAAGGGAAAGAAAATGAAGTTTTTGGGAGTTTAGTTACAAAGAAATTTTTTGTGGGAAAGAAAAGCAGAAGAAAACTAGCCCATAATTTTCTTTCAAAGTGGGGATTCCATTCCCTTCTAAAAGCTTGGATTTGGGGAGAAAACAAAGAGAAAATCAGAAAATCTTCAACTTCATGTCCTGTTTCATAAAAAAAAAGAAAAAAAAATTATTATTATTATTAATATTTAATTTTTAATTTATTTTGTTACCAAATTTTCTTAGCAACCAAAGAAGGTGTAAAAAATACTTTTCTTTTCCTTTCTTCTTCTTCTTCTTCTTTTCTTTTCTTTTCCATACTTTTTTTTTTAATTTCTCGGCAACCAAACATAGCATAAGGGTTGATAACTAATGCTAACCTAATTAACCCCTGCTTACCCAGAAAAAGGGGAAAGTAGGAAAACGTTTTAGGGTTTGGCCCATCATATAGAGATTGGGTTGAAGCTAGATCTACAAGCAACTACGGTAGTGCCCAATTCAACTCTGAAAGAGGTAGTCCCAACTTTGCATGCAACTAAGGTGCATCTAGGTTGAAATAAATAAGGTCCATGATGGTCAAAACTTAAGCCTTTAAAGTTTTATGAAGCTTCTGCCGGGAAAAAAAAAGTTTTATGAAGCTTGGTATACAGATTATCAGCGACATATTATTGCCTTAGGGCCATCATGAATTAACATCTCTACCTCTAATCGCTGTTCATTATAAACTAGTATTCTATTATAATGGCAACATGATTTTGACTATTGACTATGTAATGGTTTGGTAGGGTGGTATTCAAGCTGAACTGGCTCGTTGCCATGGTGTCAAAAGCGATTCAATTCCGTCAAAATTGACCAAATTGCACTTATATTTTAAAAATATTAGAATCGGTGAACTTAAACTTTGACCAAAACAGGAAAAAAAAAATTGCTAAGAAAATATAGAACTTCGATGGATGTAACCGAAGTCTACAGAAAAATCTATAAAATTGAAGGGCTTTTAAGTTTTAACTTAAAAGTGTACATAATGCTTTTAAGTTTTAACTTGAAGGGCTTTTAAGTTTAAACTTAAAAAAAAATTTCACTCTTTTTAAACTTACTTTCTTCACAAAGAAAGACACAAGTCCCTATCGTTAACCTTACTATAAATATAATTAGCTTTAAAAGAGTATTGCTAGTATTAACCTTATTATAAATTATAATTTTATTAATACAGTTTAGTTAACATTAACCTTATTATAAATTATAAATTTATTATTCTAGTAATTTGGTTATTATTATATTATGTCCATAAGGGTATTTTTTAGTAATATTAAAAAAATTAAATAGTTTCCTAATAGTATTTCATAAATTAAAAATTATTCAGATATTGGTTCAGTCTTGTAAAAACATTGAGTTGATCAATTGCAGATTGAAATAAGCTTAGAAAATAAATTGAATTTCAATTATTTATCAATTTTAATTTGCATTCATTAGTTTTTCAAGTTTCTAAAATAATTAACATGTACAATCATTGTAAAATAAAGATAATATATATTTCATTCACTTGACAAAGAAGATAGAATATACTTAAATTTTTTTGACAATATAGAGAAATATCAAGAAGAAATTATAGTTCAGACAAGCAGACAACACATGTTACTTAACACGATTCTCACATATGAGTAGTACTTGTTTACATCAGTAATATAATGAATTCTAGATGTGTATTTTTGTTTATTATTGAAATTCTAAAATTTCATCTTAGATTTTCAATGTTTCCTTAAAGTTTCCTACATTTCTTTTATTTTTACATAACTTCTTTGGACTTCCTTAAATTTTCTCAAAACGTGTCAACTTCCTTAGTAACCGAGGTTTAATACCTTGCGCGTCACTTGACTGGTTCTAGTTGAAGTTTTGGCTCAATCAATCCAAGCCAAGCCTTTACTTGAGCTCGAAATTATAAATAGGTCGAGCTTGAGCCAGGCCCAATTTGATTTCGCTCAGTTCTGTTTGACTTGAGCTCTACTTGACTTAAATGTTATAATATATTATAATAATAAGTAATACTTACAAGAACAATAATATTAATATTATGGTATTGCTACCAACACACTAGCATTTACCTACGCTAGATAAAATTTAAAATAATTAAATTTTAACCATGCACACACCATAAAATAAAATAGAAAGACAAATATCTCTTGTCCTCTTCTCTCTTCTTCCAGCCATGACCAAGGACCTCGGCAACTCTAGCTATAGTTGTCAAAATTCAGGCCGGAACATTATCATTATTCTTCATCGGAGCGTTGAATGACTTCTCATACTCGTCGGCCATGGATGCTTTTGGAAGACCACTATTTCAAGCTTTTTTCTTGAAAAAGCTAGAGATGCTATCAACGGATCTGACTCTGCTTGCAATCCAGACGACATAGACGACATTGATGCTAGCAGAGCTCACAATCTCCTTCAGATGAAGGTGTTTTCAAACCGAGATTTAAAACTAAGTAAAAGTAGAAATCTCAATGCTTTCCTCTTATATATATTTGTGTCTTGCTTATATTTTTCTAGGGTTTGTTTGGTTTATTATAGGCTTTGCAATCATAGATTACATTTTAACTTTTGAATGGATATTAAATTATATTGATGATTTATGTATAAAAGAATGGATTTTGAGATGCAATTAAAGTGAGGTATATATATATATATATATATATTTGCTTATTTTGTATTCTAACCGCCGCGCGGGGGGGGTTGTCGCATATTGCATGTGATAAATTTCTGAATATGCCATTTCAAAAGTTCGACAATCAAAGGTGAGGTATGTAGCCAAAGAGACGAGAAGAAGTTGGGAGAACAAGACAAGATACGAGAAATTTGGGAGAAAAAGATAGTGGATATTTATTGTCTTATTGTTTTTCTTGCAGGAGTATTATTGTCTTTTCATTTTTCTTTAAGTATGCAGCACAAATCCAATGGCTTAAATTCAATTTTGGTGTATTAGAAGCAACTTTTGGTATGTGTGTAGTAGCGTGCCCTAATAATAATAATTTAATTCATCAAGCTCGAGCTTGAATAAATTCAAGCTCGAGCTTGAATAAATTCAAGCTCAAGCTTTCCAATCTGGTTGAGTCGAGCTTCAAGCCTAGTTAGATTTTCGAGCCCAACTCAGATTGATCAATACAACCATAGTTTAAGGCCATGGACTACTACATATATAAATAACACCCTCTAAATAATGGCCATTATGAATTGTTATCTATTACAATGGCCGTTATGATGTCATTTTTTGTCGTAAATGTTAATTTAAAAGGACAAAGCTTCTTAGATCACACGGTCCCAAAGTCTCAAGCTTACCGCACACCAAAGCTTGGGATTTTAGAGTTTTAGGGCTTTTTCTTTAACCAAAAGCAAATTTTTTTATTTTATTAAAGAAAATAGTAAACGTACCTGGGGTTCCCATTTTATAACCAAAGGGTAGGTCCTCATTGGTCCACACCCCAATTTAAATACTTACCTATATATTGTGGTTAGTATTCACTCACCCCTAGGGTTAAGCAATCCAACCATGGTTTTTCAAAAAAAATAAACCAAAAAAATTAGTTTTAATTTAGTTAAGCTTAACCAGAGTTAAAGGGGTGTTAAAAGGGACACGATCGAGGACACATGGGTAAGATATGAAACGGACCCATGGGTCCATTGAGCACTGCTCTTTATCAAAACCCTAAAATCCTTGGTTTTTGTGTGCAGTCTCGGGAAGGTTTGAGACCATGGGTTTGAAAAGCTTTTCCTATTTAATACTATTTTCATATCCTAAAATAAAATATTAAATAATATCATGAAATGATCCTTTATTTTTTTGGAACTCGGGGGTGTCCCCAACCCTTTGGGTCAGGACTAATCCTTGAGGGTGCGAAGTGAGCCCGCAACCCGCAACACCAGATAAGTTCGGGTAAACCCTTGAGGGGCTGGCCCCAAAAGGGGAGTGAGAAATGGAACCCAGTGTTAGCCTATAGGTTTTCACCTTAGGTTTACATATTGATTTTGATGATAACACAATAATGTAATGTGATTTGTGTTACTAATGTCTCGCTTGAGTTTATGTGAAAAATAGAATACCAAGAGCATTAGCAAATCTAGTCAAGGAAAAAACATGAAAATGACACCATTTATTGAAGAAGATTCATCTCCAAATTAAGTCAAGTCATTGGATCACAATTGATGATATGAGAGATCATGTCAAAGGTCAAAGTCCAAGTCAGATCATGAACAAAAAAATAGAAGATCTTAAAGCTTAAAGATGAAATCAAGCCAAGATCAAGTTGAAGATTTGAAGACTCTCAAGAAGGTTTATTAGTTTATTAGTCTTAGAGAGTGATTAGGATTTATGTAAGAAATCTTCAAAGTTTAGTTGATTTAATGCTCATTACTTAGATTGACCGTAGGTACCTTAAGAACCATTGAATATCATTCTAAGGACCTAAAACATAATAAAAAATCTTGTTTAAGATAAATGAGTAGACCATGGAAATCATGCTCATTGTATTGGTTAAGTAAAAGATGAGATTTCCCATAAAATACAGAAGACTTGTCGACGAATCCAAAGAGCTAATCTTAACTCGTCAACGAATGGAGTTACAGAAGCTACTATAACTCACTGGCCTTAAGACTTTATCGACGAATTCATGCGGGAAAAGCCTGAAATGCCTGTAACGGCTCTTTTATTTTGGATGATACCTCCAACGGATATAATTGAATAAGAGCTATAAATAGGAATGATTTTTGAATGAAATCAAGAACTTCAATACTTCCAATTATTAAAATCATTCACTCCAAGATTAAATTTTCAAATCTATAGAGTTTAACTTAGAATCTCCAAATCCAAGTTCTTGAACTATTCAACTCCATACTTTGGGAGATTTTCAGTAAGCTTTAGAGAGAACATTCAGTTCATGTTAAGGAATAAAAACTGATTGTAAAACACTTCTATACAAGTGTGAAATCAAGATGTCCGTGAGAAGCTTGTCTTTGAGGTAAGAAGCTTTGTAAGGTCTGGTAACTACCTGTAAAGTGGACTAAGTCTAGGAAGGATTATTCTCTTGCAAGGTTTGATCTCGACCCGTAACAGAGATTGTAAATGTTTGGTCTTCACCCGGAAGAAGGTTGTGCGATTGAATAAATCGTGGTGAATCTTTGAGCGGAGAAACTTAAGGCGGGGATGTAGGTGAGTTGCCGAACCTCGAGAACAATATCGTGTGTCAAATTACGTTTGATCTCTCTTTCTTTTCTCTTTACTTCATTATTTTGAATTTATTGTAGAATTGCATAATTTCTCTTTCTTTTTAACTTGTAAAAGTTAAAATTCCGTTTAAGGAAGTAGAATTTTTTAAAATTTTGTCATATACCCTATTCACCCCCGTTAGGGTTGAATCCTTAGACAACACTCATGACCTCCCACCTAGGGGAAAGGCCCAGGAACCACTGGACCACCCCCTTTGGGGTTAAATCATGAAATGATCCTTACTCAGCTTTTCATTTTCTCGAGGCTAGCATTCACTGCTCTAATGCTCTTGCCACTTCCAACCACTTGTTTTCTAATTGTGTGATTTTCTTCTGTTGGCTTTTATATTATGTTGCTTTGCTTAGAATACATTGTTTCTACACTCTTTTTTCTTTTTTTTTTTATATGGATGCATATTTACTTTACCACGATATTATTCATGTTTATCATCCATTATTCTGTCATCTAGATGATTAGTAAAATGGTATTGCTGGAGATTTAAAACAGTCATGGAGTAGATGCTACTCGAAAGGCATGTCTTATGAATGAAAATTGGGGCAAATCGCTCTAAGGCCTTTCCTTGTTAATGATCATTGTTAGACGGGATGTACTGTGATCATCATCACCAGGGTGACCTCATTAATGGGTGTGTGTGGTGATCATCACATAGAGCAGGACCAATTGATTGACAAGTGCCTTGATAATGCAGGTTAATTAATCGCCACCTTTTCAGTTTCCTAGATCTGTTGCTGATTCTTTTTAAATCGTAATAAACCATTGGATTCGTGCTGTATGTCAATAATAATGATGTTCTATGACCATCGTTTTTCCCGACAAATAATCGACGGTTTAAGGCCATCATTTTTCTAAAAAGACGCCTGAATTCTCAAAGGCCTCTGCGGCGGACACTATTGTCGTAAGTAAGCAAAATCGACACTTTGAGGCTATTGTTTTCATCGATTTTTCATATAGTATATTTGGAGAGTCTTGAGATGGAGACCAGACCGTAGAGAGGACGTGGTCCAATGAGATCGCACAGTTAGCTTGGAAGCTGACTTTCCCATTTCCCTATTTTGTATGTCCTCAATAATTACATTTTTAAATTTTATGCATTCAACCATAGTTTGTATTTTGGGTATGAGAAAGCAAATGGGAAATGTTGGGATACAATGTTGATTCAAAAACTTGGAACCAAAAATTAAGTTAAAAAACAAAAATGCCACAGAAAAAAAGACTTCGCTTCAAAAGTTCGGGACCAAATGTGTGTGTATGAGTTTGCTTCAAAAGTTCGGGACCAAATACTCACGTGTGTATGTGTGTGCACGCACGTGCAAGTGGCTAATGTTGAGTAATAGTGCAGACAATACTTTCCTATGTGGTAGCCAGCACCATACATTAAACTTTTTCACTCTGATCACATGTACATCTTAAACAATTATCTTGACTTAAAATGAAGACCGTCATAAAATTTGTTAGTATGACCATCTCAGATGATAAGAAATTCATTATAGAACTATTGAAAGCTTGTGATTTGCAAGGTAGCAATTTGTTGAATAAGCTGTAAATATATATATCTAATATGTAGGAAAACCATGTGAAAAAAATGTTTTTTACTGAATGGGACTTTTCATCAAATCTTGTGTTAAGAGTCTTAAAAGATTTTTTTTTTCCTTTTATTGAATGAAGGGAATCATCGTAACTTAACAAAAGAAATAATAAAAAATAATGGTAACTGCATATCCTAATGTCCTTAACATGTGTTATGAATACTTAACCCATATTTACACTAAAATCAGATAAACAGCAGATTTATGAGATCACAAGGAAAACCCCTAATAGAAGAAAGATAATTAATTCAAACCAATATGTTCATAATGCAGAATGATTAAAATGGTAATGCTTTATTAGGAAATTTATGTACTACAATATCCAAACTAAACGTCCTCATTCATCATCAATTTGATCGAGCTAACTCACAAGTAAAAAAAACTAGAGAGGGTAATAATAAAAAGAAAATAAAGACTCGGCAAGATTCAACATCTTAATACTGATTGACTTTTTTATTCTTTAAACCATGTTTGCTAAATTTAAGGTAGCTATTTCAGATTAATTCTGTAATTTAAGATAATTATTTTAAATTAAAGCTACAATCTATGACACTTGTTTCAGATTAAAGGTTGTCCACATTGGTTTTCAGTTGAGTGTTGAAACGTGGCTGTTTTCCTGTTTTGGGATTATAATCATAGTGGTTTTGGTGGCATGGTTGCGAGTCCATTGGCCTGAGCTCACTGTCCTACTCCTCACAAGTCACAAGCCAACACGTTGGTTCTTTTCCAAAAGAAAATCTAACTCATGAACGAGAGAGAGAGAGAGAGAGAGAGAGAGAGTTGAGGAAATCGATTTACAGCTTAAAGATTTCGCTGGGCGAGAGCTATCTCGCCGATCGACGACATGATGTTGCTGGCTCTGCTGTATCAGGCGGTGATTAGGAAGGGAGAACTAAGAATAAGCCATTCGAGAAACAAGGGAGATGAGACAAAGATGAGTCCGGATCCTGTCTCAATTGACCCAGGAGAGTTCAATCGCACTCACAAAGGCCCTTAACTCTGTTTAAGAAGTTTTAGCCCTTAGAATTAGACTTCAAATTCTCTCAAATTGTAACCTGACTCCTCGGAGTCCGGTTATGCACCTAGGTCGCTATGTGACTATTGACACCCCTTAATTGTGGTTAAGATTTACCCACCTCTAGGGTTCACTCACCTATCCGTAGTTGTTTGCATCTAAAATTAAGACGGGAAAATGGTAGGAAAAAAGAACAGAAGGCATGCGGAG
The DNA here is from genome assembly GCA_015143295.1 of Tetracentron sinense. Taxonomy (NCBI): domain Eukaryota; kingdom Viridiplantae; phylum Streptophyta; class Magnoliopsida; order Trochodendrales; family Trochodendraceae; genus Tetracentron; species Tetracentron sinense. Next base: position 47,390,596 of record CM026553.1, on the reverse strand, counting down.
AGAGAGAAATAGAGAGACCGAGCTTGGAGGTATACCCTAATGGTATGCTGCCCAATCTAGGAAGTAATCTGTTTTTTTTTGGTATTGTTTTGCTCTAGATATATGGTTAGGCCATAACCCCGATTAATTAGTGTGTTAATATTTGTCCAAGTTAGCATTGGAGAGTGGAGTGCTTGCTATTCATCACCGTGCGAGGTGTGATTAGATACCCAAGACCTCTCACAAAGGAGAGGCTGTTGGGAATTAAACTACGTGTTTGATCCCTATACCCTTTGGATCTTGAAAATTATGAATCACATAAATCATACAGCAAATCAAAAGAGATTGCAGAAAATAAAATAGAGACAAAACACAAAGATATGCGAGGTTCGGCAACGTGCCTACGTCCTCGGGAGTCACACCAATTCACTATATTAGATACAGCGTACTTACAGTTTTTCTTCTCTTAGAATTACGACCACTTCTCACCTACAACCCTAAAGAATACACACACTGCTATAAGTCTAAGGTTAAAACTGTAAGGCTGAAAATACCCTTACAGAAACGTTAAAGGTTGTCTACATTCCCAACAGAGGCCACACCCCACCACTTGTTTGAAAAGACAGCTACAAGTCTAATGAACACCTCTTTGGCATTAACATGAAAGCTAAAAAGATCATTTATTAACTAAGATAGAATATAAATAAAGAAAATAGAGAAAAATGAACCATGAAGTGAGCATATGCTAAAGAGAACAGCTATCAACGGGAGCAACCCAAAATTGCTTTGGAAAGGGATATTTATGGAAAAAGATTCATTGTTAAAAAATAATTTCTTTGCATTCAAAGTTAGAAAACTACCACTTTCCAAGGCAAATTTTGGGTTGCTCCGATTAAGTAATGTTCAACAGGAGCTCCTGTTCATAGTTAATCTCTATGCTGAAACTCTACAAACCTTTGGCTTCTCCAAAAATTCGAGAATTTGATTGTATTTTTCGAAAGTAGAGCTTTTAATTCACACTAGATTATACAATAAATTAACCAAAATTTACAAAATAAGATTTCATGGGGACAGGATGAATTATTGTCATATTTAAGCTTTTGGTTAAAATATGTAAATGCAGTAGGCCCTTTATAATTAATAATCATAGTCGAAAGAAATTGAATTAATTATTAGAAAATTTTATATATAATACTATATTTATTCATCAAAAATATTTATTTTCATAACTCTTTTTTGAAGATAGAATTTTTTTCCTTCTCCTATGAAAACTTCTTGTAGGTTATATGTATTAGGCCAACTCTGAAAAAGAAAAAAGAAAGAAAGAAAGAAAAGGGGGAGCTTGTTTATATTCTACAATGCAAGTTGATTTCCCATTCTATTGAAGAATTTATTTGTTATGAGTGTTGTGTCAATGATTCTCCTTTGGGTGATTGCGATATGGTATTCAAGGATACTCATAACCCTTGTTTCAATGGTAAGTTTCAAAACCCTTACTTAAAGAAGAAAGAAAATAGAAGAAAAAGGGGAAGAAAAGTCCATCAACTTGATGAAAAAGGATTTTGTACTCTATAACCTATAACGAGCCAAAATACCTTGATGTTATCCAATATAATTAGGCTAAAGTGAAATTGGTATTCTCCAAACTTCACTTATTTCCATGTGTGAGACATGTAATGTTACACAGCTGAACATGTACAATAGCTTAAAAAGCAGGATAGTACTTCATGTACAATTTGTAAGACCTACAGCCTAGTGTGTGTAACATATATCTATACTTGCAATGTAGAAATGTATTCTTATCTTTAATAATAAACATTCTTAAGAAAATATTAATTATAAATATAAGAGTACATTAATTATAAACTATGGAACCAAGGGCTTGCCTTGCCCCAATATCTAAATCAAGGGCACGGATCGATGCTCGAAATCATTTTAGATATGGCAAGACAGCTCAGGAGGAATAGCACTCTGCGAGACGTCCAGTAGTCTCTAACTTGGTCTTCGAATCGTAACATTGTCTCAGCCCTTTCTCAGCTTGCCTCGCTCTCATCGGCCCTTCTACTTGACTAAGTAGTAATCAACTCGTGCAGTGGGTGCATGGGCTAGCTCAGGCCAATTTATAATATTATAATAGATTGCCCATTTTGAAATATTAGTTGAGACATTATCATGTATTTCATGAAAAATGTACAAAATGAAATAAATTTAAAATATATTTTAGTACCCACTGGTTTGTGAAATTTTATATCGGTATTTTATAAATTTTGGTGATTTTTTTTTTTTTTTTTTTGAAGAGGTAATCTAAACACACACATAGGCCTAAGGTACCAGCTAGGCTGCCATAAGGGTAAAACCCACACAACCACTTCGGTGAAGTTTTTTTTTTTTTTTTGGTAAACTCAATCATACCACAAGGAAATGACTGAAGGCAAATACAAGGAAATACTCACACCACCCATGCAAACCCACACACACACTTTGGTGAAGTTTGAAATGTTACTTTCAAGGATTTTGTAATGATGGTGGTCTTTCTAGTATAATTTTGTATCTATTAGGAACTCATTTAATTTTTGTGGTACACCCTTACTTCTAGATAATTGTGAGTCTAATACCTTTTAATTTCCATCATAATTTCTCGAGTTTGGATGGGCAATAGCACTTACTGTTGCTCCCTTGTGTCTAAAAAATGGGTACCGCATTCAATAAGAGTAGCCCCCACATCAATAGTGAGTGGAGCCTTCATTTGCTGTTGCGCTGTTGCCCATCCGAATTCATAATTTCTCACACTTTAGACTATATAATCTTTGTCGGGCCCGCCTAGTCCTATCTTTCCTTTGAAAAAAAAACAATGAAATTAAATTAAGATTCTTCAAAATACTAGCAATGTCTCTATTTGTATTAAAAATTTGAGACCTACCATCCAGTAATCGGAGATGCATTTCCTAATGAGTTTATCCAAAAATTTTTTTTTGTTTTTGGTTAGAGGAAACATAACACACACCCCCTTGTAGCACAAATACTAATAATGTCTCTATTTGTATTAAAAATTTGAGACCTACTATCCAGTAATTTGAGTTGCATTTCCTATGAGTTAATTCAAATCTTTTTTTTTGGTTAGAGGAAACATAACACACACACCCCCGATCCTTGTAACACAAGCTACTTGCAACCACACAACCCTCTCAGTTTATCCAAATCTATTTATGTTATAGCTTAAGAAGATTGAATAGAACATATCAATTCTCAAGTAGATTTGTAAGCATCCAGACAGTGAATATTTTTTTTTGCTTGCGATATCATTTACATACATTAGTCGGTTAGTGGTTAGTTTAGGTATTGGAGCTCTTGCGGACTCATCACCCTGTGGGGGATTAGATCCCCAGACCTCCCTCAATAGAGAGGCCACACCCCACCACTGGCGCAAGAGGCGGGGTGTATCCAGGCAGTGAAGTTGAAATTTATAAATTAATTACTTCAGCAATTTCACTCACAGTAAGAGAGCGAAATATAAAATTTGGCAGATTCTAGTATATTAGAATCCATTCCCTCCTGCTTCGTGTATCACTCTCTTCACCTCCAAGTTAATCCATTCATTAAAGCTTTCTTAAAAGAGTCAAAATGTATTGCGGCCTTTTAATCGACATTAGCTCATCAACATGACACTTCAATACAGCCTGATTAAATTCTACCAGGCCACATATGCACAAAAGAAAAGGATATTTTATCAGGAGCTTCCTCTTTTTTTTTTGGTGAGTTTTTTTATATATACTTCTATTTGTTTCTAGCCATTTTTCCAATCGGAGCTTTATTTCAGTTAGCGGGCTATAGACTCGTGGTTGCACCAGCCACCACTTTTCCCAGGGCTATTTTTGTTTGCACGGAAAATGGGATGGAAAAGAAAAATTTTCCAAATGAATTATTTTTCAGAATTTTTTTTCATAATCTTCATTTCTCTATTGTTTGATTAGAAGGAAAAAAAAAATATCAGAAAATCATATACGAATTATCAGAAGGGACGTACTCTTCTCCAGTTGTAACCGGTTTTGCCAAAACCGGTTACACCCTTGAGGTGGCCACATGTCTCTTTTGACACCTCTTAACTATGGTTAAGATTGACTCACTCCTAAGGTTCACCCACCTATTCTTTGTTTTTAGAAAAAAATAATAATTTTTTTATTAACAGTGGTTAAAATTTACCAACTCCTAGGGTTAATTTAAAAAAAATATTTTTACTAAAAACCAAAAATAAGTGGGTGAACCCTAGGGGTAGGTGAATCTTAACCACAATTAAGGGGTGTAAAAAGGGACATTTGGTGATCATAGGGGAATAACTGGTTTTGCCCAAAACTGGTTACAACTGGAGAAGATCACCAATCTTATCAGAAAAGAATAAAAAAATGAAAAAAAAAAGTTATTTATTTTTTTGGGAGAGTACGTGTTTTTATTTGGAGACCATAGTAAAGGGTCTCTCCAAGGAACTAACTTCCCTCCATATTTGAGGGAAAAATTTTCTATGGAAAATATTAACTTGTGGAAAAAGTTTTATACAATAAAGTGTAGTTTCCAGGATACTAAACACTTGAAGGAAAACTTTTCCCATTGAAATGATTTCCTACACCTATTTTCCTCTCAAACAAACATAGCTTTAAGTGAAATTATACCCCCCAAATAAGTGGGTAGATAATTCCACATCATCTTCCTCTTAAGACATGGAAATTCTAGCTAGCTTCTGGTTTCTTTAATTAGGAGATGCATTGATACAAATTTGTCCTTATATCTTTACTATTATAATGCGAGAAGCAGGCGGAACCTGATTTTTCAAAATTCTTAAACTACCCTTATATAAAACAAAACTTTAATTTAATTTTTTATATTAATTCTCAAACTACCCTTGCTCATCTATCTATTTAAAGAATAGAATCACAGCCAATCGCGATTGAACTTGGGGAGAGTTCAATCGCACATGCGGGTTAACACGTGTCCCTTTTAACTCCTATTAATTGTGGTTAACTCCTTTCCCTCGCTCTCACGTGCATCGCACATGCCACCCGCTAGTATATAATAACTAAATATAATGTACGGTGAGCACATAAGTTTCCATTGAGGATTGAATCGATGGATTGTAAAGGCTTTTAAAAGGGCGAGGTGGAGGTTACGAAGAAAAGGAGGAAAACACAATGCTTTAACTGAAGTTAGAGCCCTTAATAGAATGAATTACAGAATATGATTGATGTTGTCAACCCCAAAAAATTAGTGTAAAGATAACGATGGTAGTTATTAGATTTTTTGAGGGAAGTGATTACTCTCATAGTAGGTATTATAGAGAGTTGAACCGTTGGATTGAAAATTCAATGGTATCAAGATTTCATGCTGTATAAATGGTGAGCTCCATGCTTGACACCATTTGATTTTCAATCCAACGGTCCAGCTCCCGATTGTACCTGCTATCGAGCATTTTGATTCACTTTCCTTTTAAATCTACTCAAGAAGATCTTCTTAAGTGGATTTAAATCCATTATTTCTCGAATGGCAAACAGGTGAATCTGTTCGGCAGAGTGTATTTTAATTTTTATCACTCCTTTTTTTTAATCCACATTTTCTCATATTATTTGGGTAATGGGCTTATCAACTCTTGGTGATTAATCAAGAACTACACCATGTCACTTACTCTAATGGTGAGGTGCGACCTCTTTTATGGGAGAGGTTCATGATCCCTTTCCACTGGGTGATGATTAGCAAGAGCTTCACTCTGAATGCTACCAACCACTCTCTACACACATTGGCCCTATTCATCTCATTTCATTTTACTTTATTGGATTGCCATGCAAAATGCCAACAATTTGAGCTATGGGTTCACTTGTCGAGCTATTTTTCCTTCCCCTCCCAAGCAAAAAGCTATAAGATCACGTCTTAATTGCCCCCCAAAACACAAAGAAAAAAATGGGTTAAGTGATTAGGATTTCAACTAAAAAAACATTGGAAAAAAAAAAGAAAGAGAAAAAAAATCATTCCTAAGAAAAAGCTGTATATATTAACAAACAGCTTGTACATTTGCTTCCTTTACATAATCAGTCTCACGTGCACCTACCAAGAACAACAAAAATATCAACTTTTAAAGATTCAAAACGAATAAATTCGTCCATGTTCATGTGATTTAGTTACTTGGTTCCCGGTTAATTTTGTTTTTGTTTTTGGTACATAAGAAAAGTTCTTTGGCTTTTTTTCTCTTTTTTTAAGATAGGCAACCTTCCCTTGGGGATGCCATAGCCACCTTTCCATGATTAACCTTTAATTTATTGTAACTTTTAACTTGCAGGCTCCAACAGAGAGGAGCGAGAGAGAGAATCATGATAAGTTACCAAAAAACAAAAGAAAAAAGAAAAGGAAAAAAGAAGAATCGAGAATCCTGATACGGATTTTATGCATTAATTGACAGGAAAAAAAAATTCTTCCAAACAGAAAAGGCAAAGAAAGAACTTGATAAAAAGATCTGAGAGTATAACAGTAAATCTTCTCTCTCTTGCTTACCCATATATTAAAAAAAAAAAAAAAAAATTACTCTCGCTCACTTTCTCTGTAACTCGAGCGGGAATTCACGTGATTGGTTAAAGCGCTGTAACTGCGCGGTGTCTCTCTTCCATCACTCGTGTCTGCTCCTTTCTTCCTGTCCTGTCATCACCCGTCATCCTCATCCATCTTTAAGTACGCGCGAGTATCCCATGCCCATGCCCATGACTCCACTACCATACATGCATGATCTTATAATTATGATGACACATACATACATACATAAATGTGGGGCCCTTGAAAAAGGTTGCTTTATCACGATGACCAGGACAACAGCGACTTCTCGAGTAAAAACCAAATAAAAGAAAGTTTTTCCTTTTCTCTTTTCGAGTACATTGGGATTCAAATGACAGATACAGTCCTCAACTTTCCTGAATTGGCGAAAGAAACCCCTTCTTACTCTTCAATGTTCACTGTGCACGTGCGTCAGCTACACTTTCACTTCTGTTTGAGGATTAAAACTTATAAACAAAAACTTCTTAAATGGTTAATTTTGCTTAATTGCCTCCATTAAAAAATACATCTACCTAAACCTTCCAATCAAACCAATAGGTGGTATGGTACACCATTATGATCATGGAATTCTTTATGGGTAAAGCCTATATGTGATTATGGTTAATCGGTGATGGGTTAAATTTTTTTTTTTTTTTTGGGTTCAAGGCATACAGTTAGGCCGCAACCTCAATAAGCATGGTTAGCATCTAGCAGCCGGGTGAATATATCGACCATCACACGCTCTCATATCAAAGTTGCGGTATACACAAACAATCAATGGGATAAGCATTGTTTTCATAGCAATGGTTAATTAAAAGGCAGACAATTGAAACTTGAATCTCACACTATAATTTTAAGATTTGGCTCTTGAATAAATGAGAATGACAGAATAAGAATCATCTTTTTACTTGACAGGATGCTAACAAAGAAAGAAGAATTTCAACTATACATGCATTAATTAAGAAAATTTTTAATTTGGCAGGTGTTATAACACTTTACAACCCTCCTTTTTTTTTTTTTTGGAATAAGGGTATCCGGGCTTCTTAGTTGGAGCACCCGACTAAGTCCTTCGGGCCGTTCAGATCCCCTTACTCGCCCCACTTTGAGAAAATTGCAAATGAAAATGATACATTTAGTGTGTAAGACTACATGTATTAAACTGATTTCACGGCATTTTAATCTATCACAAGTTTGAACTTTCAAGTCTGAGATTCGTATAAGTTCAAACTCTTGCTCCTAAGCCCTACCGCGTCACATTTCATCGAATGTTGCATGTATGTCTTTTTTTCTTCTTCTTAATAAAGCCGCCTGGAAGAGACGTATGACTTGCTTACTATTAGAACTTTCTATTTCGTAGTCTTGCAATAATACTGGTTTGCGCGCATTTTGTCAAAATCTTGGTTGATTTTAAGTATGCTAAGTAAAAGTCCAAATAAGGTTGGTGATCAATTGAGGTACATGGATTTGGCACACTCTAGATTTGTGTTATCCTATTAAATAGAGATGTATAATCAATTTTGATGGAGCCAAATCATCTCCGGTGATAACCGGATTTGGCATATACGGTTATCACCCCTAGAGGTCACCACGTGTCTCCTTTGACACCCTTAACCGTGGGTAAGGTTCACCCACCCCTAGGGTTCACCCACCCATTTTTGGTTTTTTATTTTTAAATATTAATTCTTTTATTAAAATTAAAAAAACTGTTTTTAATATTAAAAAAACTCTAAAAACAGTATTTTAATTTTTAAAAAAAGAATTAATATTTTTTTATAAAAAAAACCAAAAATGGGTGGGTGAACCTTACCCACGATTAAGGGGTGTCAAAGGAGACACGTGGAGACCTCTAGGGGTGATAACCGGATTTGCCAAATCTGGTTTTCACTGTAGAGGATTTGACTCCTTTTTGATTGGGTGGATCCATAATTTTTGATGGGCTAGAATTTTGGAGTCCTAACAGGAGTTGGTTATAACTGATCTGCTCTCCACCTAATTGTAAGAAGATGAGAGAATTAAAAACCATTATTCCCAAAAGAAAAAGCTCAATGTTGCTTCTTAGTAGCTTAAAAAGCATAGCCGATCTTATATATATATATATAACTTTTAATTTGATAAGAATGTGTTGCATCACACTTTGAAAGTGAATCTTCTGTATTCACCTAACTCTAATTCTATAGACTACATTATCTTTAATTCTCTGTCTTTATGAAAAATTGAGTTAAGATATCAGAAGTGGCACTACGTGAAAAAGGAAGAAGGAACATCAAATTATTGTTGCAAAAACCACGGCTGCTAAGCGTCGTTTATTAATCGACGATTACTACTATATTAATGGTGGTCTATATAGCAGTTATAGTCTGTTATCGCTATAGACCGTCATTTATGTTCAACCATTACCCTAACCAAAATCCACCTTTTTTCTTTTCCTTTATCTTTCTTTCTTCTTCATCACAACTTCTTCTCCGTCTCAATCCTTGAATTCTTAGTTTATGAGGCATCTAACACAATTCTAGTTTTGTATTTGCTCTTTTTTGCTTTCGTCAATTAATACCACATCATCTAAAAATACACAAAGTATTTGCATTTATTATGATTAATGTTATTTGTATATATTAGATGTAAGATTCGATAGACATATTACCTATGTAAGCTTGTGTTAGCAAGCTCTACAACCAACTCCTTAATCTCAACATTTAAAGTATGAAGGGATAAATAAAGACAAGGTTAACAGTTAGAAGTGCACATTCATATTTGTATGGCATGGAAGAAACAGTCACTTGCAGTTCATGGCAAGATTTGAAATCCCAAAATTTTGAAAATTTCGGACTCCATTTCGAAACCAAAAATTTAAGAAATTTAAGATATTTTGGCAAAATTTCATAAATTTTAATTTTTAAAATATTCTCTCGATATATTATATATTTTGGCTGCATATTTTAAAAATTCCAATTGAAATAAATCAACTTTTCTATTAAATATTTTATATAAATTTATTAGATGCAAATGACTTGTCTAATTTTTAAACTATTTGGATAAGTTAATGGGTTAACAGTTAATTAGTATGAGTGTTTAAGGGTCATAAGTATCCTAACTTATTAGGTACCCTTCCTTAGGCAAATTCAACCGCACTCAATCTCCCACTTAAATCTCCCACTTAAAACTTATGGTCCTATTATAAATGTAATATTTTAGATTAAAAAACAAAGATTATTCTTATAAAAATTAAACAATTATAACTATCGAGTGTCCTTATTTTAATACAAAAATAACAGTGTCCTAATATTTAGGTTATCAACTTTAAATAGGTTAGTAGAAGTGTTTAAAGGTCTTAAATATCCTAACTTAGGTATCCTATTATAAGAATAAATAAACTTCTAATTAAATTTATAACCTAGTAACAAAATATTATTATTTTATCTTTAAATAAAATTCTTAATTTCTAAAAAATTCACAAAACTATTACAAAATATATAAATTTTTTTGATAAATATGGATACTTTTTGTTAAATTTAATTTGAAAAATAAACATGTAATATTTCAATCGAAATTTAAAATTTTAGCTAAATAGGCATATCGATTTTGGAGGAGGGATTACCAGATTAAGACCAAAGTTTCACGAAAGGCACAGGATTCTCTCGAGTTCAACTCGAGAGAATCTCTCTGGTTTGAACCCCTAGAGGTTGCCTCGTGTCTCCTTTGACACCCCTTAATCATGGGTAAGGTTCACCCACCCCTAGGGTTCACCCATCCATCCTTGGTTTTTTTTTTAAATATTAATTCTTTTTTTTAAATTAAATTTTTTTTTAATATTAAAAAAACTCTAAAAGTAATTTTTTTAATTTAAAAAATAATAATTAATATATAAAAAAAAACCAAGGATGGGTGGGTGAACCTTACCCATGGTTAAGGGGTCTCTAAGGAGACACGTGGTGACCTCTAAGGGTTCAAACCGGAGAGATTCTCTCGAGTTGAAGTCGAGAGGATCCTGAGCCTTTACGAAATTTTGGCCGAAATTAAAAATCATAGTGGTTTGGTTACTGGCGCCTACAAAGCTGGTGGTTGATTCTTCTAGTCAACGTCGAAGAAGCCTTGGTGGCTTCTACAGTCAACATCTGGTTTATAGTGTGTGCAAGCATCATGATGATAGAGAAGTAGAAGAATATGGGCAACCTTGTTGTCTGTTAAGAAAGTGACAGAAAGCTTGTAATATCAATCGAAAAAATTCCTTCCTCTCGTAGTGTCTTTGTGGGTATTTACCCACCACACCTTCTTTTGTTCCACTTTATCTACGATTTAAGAGATTGACAGAATAACCTTTCACCTTTTCATCCAATGGACTGACTATATGTCACTTTATTTGTTCGAGGGAGGAAATATTTATTGTTGGGTTGTAGATGATGGAAACTATTCCCTGCTTCAAAAGGCACAGGGGTCCACATATTTGCATCCCTCTACTACATATAGTGGAAACATCATTATTACTCAACCACTAGATGCGAGTGGCTAATGCTAACTAATAGTTAGGGGTAGGTCATAGGACGGGTTTTGGGTCGGGCTGAGTAGGACTATCTCAATCCCTGTCCCACTAAATAAGCAATCCATCAAACCAAACCCATCTGCCCAACTTGTTCAAAATAGATAAATAATAACTAAATATATAAATTAATTAACACTATTTATGTGATGTAATGGTGGGTGCATGCAGATCGAGAGACACATAAAAAAGAATATATATGTTTACACACACAATCATACGATTAGGAAATCCGACGGCTACCATCACACTGCCCTTTTATGTGTATGTGTGAAAGGACATATAGGAAAATTTAATTTTTTCTATGTGGTATAATGGTGTCCGTTGGATCTTCCATTCATATGGGCGTGTGCCAGTGTGAACATATATATTCTTGGGATTGTTCCCTGATTGCCCCTTAAGTATGAGCTTCTTCCCTAAATACCAAAGTTTTAAAAACTCTTCTCTAAATGCCCTTATGGATTTTTTTGGTTATTCTGGATATATGTAAAGTCTAAAATGCCCCTCCACTACCTCCAAGCATTAAACAATCCATCATGATTACATTAACTTTCAAAACAAGGTGGTGATCGGCAGGGGCGGAGCCAGGGGGGGCCGGGGGGGGGGCCATGGCCCTTCCAAATTTTTTGTAAATCCCTACTGTACTAGTATGACTAGTGGGCCCCTCAATTAAAAAAAAATATTTTTAGTATACTTGGCCCCACCAATTTTTTGTCCTATATGATGTAGTGGCCCCCCCAATTTTTTTTGTCACATATACAGTGGGCCCTCCAATGGAGTCCCCTTATGCTCATGTTCCTATTGACACCCCTTAACTATGGTTAAAATTCACCCAATCTCATGGTTCACCTACTTATCCTTGATTTTAGAAAAAAATATTTAAATAATTTTAATCTTAGGAGTTAGTGAATTTTTAACAAGGGTTCAAATAAGAAATTTGATATATTTTTTTTAAACCAAGGATAGGTGGGTGAATCTTAACCACAATGAAGGGGTATTAATAGGACACGTAGCGACCTCAAAGGTATTACTGAGAAAAAAAATTTTCAAAATAAAAAAACTACCCCAAAAAAAATTTTCTCGGGGGCTATGCCTCCGAACCCCTAAATCCCATACCCTCAAACCAAATTTTTTTTTGTATACATGTATTTTGGCCCCCCCAATGAAAAATTCTTGACTCCGCCCCTGGTGATCGGCTTTACATATGTGCATGGGAAAACCTTCTACGTGCATTATCCCAGAAAAATTTACCCGTGAACTCCTTCGTTTTTCAATTCTAGTGAATCTTTTTCTAAGGAACTCCAAACTCATTGGTTATGTGTGATAATCATTTACCTTGTGATAACCAAAACCTAGAAATGTATGTTTTGATTAATCTCTATACCTTGTGATTAATTTCTTACTAATGGTATAAGAGGCTTTGAGTAATCTAAGGAGTTGTTACATTGAGAGTTTTCTCTGAAAATCTGGTCATTAAATAAGTTTTAGGAACGCAGGGGACGAAGTCGGACGAAGCTGGTGGAAATCGGTTCAGGGTCGATACATTTTGCTTGAGAAGTCGATGCATGGTTCTTGGCCCATGGCGACGCTGTCGAAATACTTGATACAATTTTGTATCGACTCTTAGGGTATTTGCATCAACCATTTGCTAATTTGCATCGACTCTTAGGTTTTTTCATTGACCATCTACACTGTGTCGACCTAGTCGCTTCCATGCATCGACCCTTAAGGTATTTGCATCAACCTTTTGCTAATTTAAATCGATCCTTAGGTTTTTTTCATTGACCATCTACACTGTGTCGACCCAGTCCCTTCCATGCATCGACCCTTTGCATATTGGCATCGACCATTTGTTAATTTGCATCGATCCTTAGGTTTTTTCATTAACCATCTACACTGTGTCGACTCAGTCCCTTCCATGCATTGACCCTTAGGGTATTTGCATCAAGCTTTTGCTAATTTACATCGACCTTTAGGTTTTTCATTGACTATCTATATTGTGTCGACTCAGTCCCTTCCATACATCAACCCTTAGGGTATTTGCATCAATCATTTGCTAATTTGCATCGACCTTTGGCTCATGTACACTGTGTCGACCCTATCCCTTCCATGCATCAACCCTTTGAATATTTGCATCGACCCTTTGTATGTTTGTATCGGCCTTTGCTAATTTGCATCAACCCTTTGCTAATTTGCATCAACCCTTTGCTGATTTGCATCGATACATTGCTTATTTTCACAACTCATTCATTTGTCCCTTATCTAACTAATCAATAATATGTTTCTTACAGACGATGATGCCAAAATTATCGCTAATTTGTTGCTACGATGGAAAATGGGAAGTGAAAAGTGGTGGATTGTTGGAAAATGGAGCACAAGATATCTGTTATCGAGGTGGAACGGCTCAGTGTCTATTAGTGGATAGCAGTATTACACACAAGGAGCTCTTGTCTAAATTTTATCGACTTACCAATTCCAAACCGTGCGAGTGCGATATTATTTTGAGGTCAAATTTTCCTTCCTTAAACCCAATTCCACTAATCGAAATTACCAACGATGAATCTTTGTCAAACTTCCTTTATATGATTATGGAACGAAAGAATATTTACCTTCCATTATACATATCGAATGAGGAAAAAATGAAGCATATTTCAAATGAAGAGTATGTTCCCATCGAAGTTTGTAGAGAACATGTGTGCAACCAAGAGTCTGTTCACATCGAAGTTGCCAAAGAACATGTGTGCAACCAAGACTCTGTTCCCATCAAAGTTTCTAGAGAACATTTATTCAAGCAAAAGGATGTCTCCTTTGAAGTTGTTGGAGGATTAGATTTTGATTTTGAGTGCAATACGGATAGGTTGACTAATATAAAAGAAGACAATTTTCGTATGAATGATCTTGTCGTCAGTTATGATGGTGTAAAAGACATCAATGACAATTTGCATGTGAACATTCTTGATGACATCAATGATAATTTGCATATGAAAGATCTTGATGACATCGATTCAATAGATGATGCTATGAATGATGTCATTTCAGAATATCCAGATCTTGGTGCAGAGGTCATCGTAAAGGACTTCCCTAGCTTCAGGTACATTCATGTCTTTATAACTTCACTAAGAAAACCTTTTTCGAATTATAGATTATAATATTAAACTCTTTTTACTTTTACATTGTTTTGTACCCATGATAGTCATCCCCTCACCCCAGAGATGCATAATAAGGACACAACAAACAATCATATTAAGAAGATACAGTATGAGGATATTCCGGTGCACAATGAAGGTTCAGATGGTGAATATATGTTGCAAGATGGGACGGAAGTCCAACTTGATCAATGTTTTAAAGGCAAGAAGGTATTGGAGAGGTGTATTCATAAGTATGCGATGCGCAAGAACTTTCAATTCTAGGTAATACATTCGGATAAAGTACGATACACATTGAAATGTCATGGTTTGAATTGCAATTGGCGACTACATGCATCAAGAGTTAATGTTTTTGGCCAATTCAAGATAAAGACCAATGCTGTGATACACTCTTGTCTATCACCGACTGGGGAAGATAATTTGCAAGCAAGAAGCTGGGTGTTGAGCGAGTATATTCTATCACATATCGAGGGACATGATGTGTATAAGCCAAGGCAGATTGTCAATGATATATGGCGTGAGTTCGGGGTCAAACCCACTTACAAGAAAGCGTGGAAATCTCGAGAAATTGCAATAGAGAAACTTAGAGGATCATTCGACACATCATATGCGGATCTCCCAGCTTATTTCCACGAACTTGAGAAATGCAACCCGGGTACAGTAACTGCAGTGCATTCAGATCCAGTGGATGGGGTGTTCAGTTCTGCTTTTTGGGCGATCGGTGTGGTACTTAACACTTTTTGAACTTGTTGCCGAAAAGTGTTAACGCTTGATGCGACACATTTGAAAGGAAAGCATAATTTTTACTATTTGTCGCAGCGGCTCTTGGCGAGAACAATAACCTCATACCTGTCGCATTTAGATTGGATGAAAAGGAAAACCATTCTTCTTAGGAATGGTTTTTAATTCATCTGAAACAAGCATTGGGGCCACTGGAGGATTTAGTGATTATCTCGGATAGAAACCTTCCATTGTTAAGCAAAGTTCCTCAAGTATTACCACATGCATATCATGCGTACTGTGCGTATCACATTTCAATGAACATGCACAAGCTGTGTAAGGACAAGAGTGTGAAACCTTTCTTTTGGTTAGCAGTAAAGGCTTGCAGACGGTCTAAGTTTTGTGAGTTTATGACGATTATTTCTCAAACGAATCAAAAAGCACATGAATTTTTAAACGGGATTCTGAGGGAAAAATGAGCAAATGCTTACTCTCTGGTGAACAGATATGAGATTGTCACGTCTAATATAGCGAAGAGTGTTAATAGCTTATTGAAAGAGGCAAGAGAATACCCGGTTACAACATTAGTAGAGACAACACGTGAAATAACTCAAAAGTTTTATTTCACTCGAAGCAAGGAATGGTTAGAGTGGCCCTTAAGGTTGACTAAAAATGTTGAAGACAAAATGGAAAAGGATTTTCAGAAATGACGAGGTAGACGTGTTAACGGTATCAATGATAATGAATTCAGAGTCCATGGAGAAGAACATAGGGAATTGGTCAATCTACTTCAAAGGTCGTGTACTTGTGGTAAATTCAATGTGACGGGATGGCCGTGCGAGCATGCTCTTGTTGCATCACATTGATAAATATGAATATGTTGATCGATATAACACAACGGAATGTGCACAGATGGCTTATGAGGGGTCGATTTACCCAGTGCCGGACAAATGCGATTGGGAGACACCGAATGCACTACTTGTACTATGTGAAAAGATGAAGTTACTAAGATATGGTTGGACTGGCGGAAGACCTAAGAAGAAGAGACTTCTATCACAAGGAGAAGAGTGTCGAACTGTGAAATGTGGTAGATGTAAGCAAACAGGGCACAATAGACAATCTTGTACTCGAGTAACTGGGCAAGAATAGTAGAAAAGTTATAATTTTGTAAAAAAAATTGTCATTTTGGACAAAGATACATGTAATTATGAAAGAAAAGTTGTAATTTTGGAAAAAAATTGTAATTTTAGACAAAGAAATATAAATTTATGAAAAATGTAGTTGCTTTGACCGTGTCATTTTTTGTGTATCGACCCTTCATAAAATGCATCGATCTATATCAACCTCATACGTTACTTACTGCCCAGTTGAAATTGTATCGACCCTGTCCCCTTTTGTGTATCGACCCTTCATAAAATATATCGACCTGCATTGAACTCGTAAGTTAGCTACTGCCCAGTTGAAATTGCATCGACCCTATACATTTTGGTGTATCGACCCTTTATAATATGGTATCGACCATGTGTTATGTTGTATCGACCTTTATGTTCTTTCAATGTTGCGCAACATATGATTTCTTCCTAAGTTTTTGTCAACCTGTTTCTCAACCTGTTTTGAACATGTTTCTGATTAAACTGTTTACATTATATTAAACGCCTAAACACATCATAATAATTATAATACATGAAACCTAAACTGTTTACATTTTAATACATGGAACCTCAACTATTTACATTACATTCAATTGACAACATACATGGACCCTCAACTGTTTACATTATATTGAACATGTGCACTCTCTCATAACATAAATTCACCCAGAAAACATACATAAAAGCTCTCTCCCTCCCTCTCATACATAGAAGCCTTGCCCTTCATGAGATCGTAAGCAATACGATACCGGTACTTTGGAATATCCATCTGAAGCATCAAAAAGACGTAAATTATCATACAGAATAACTTATAAAACAAAAAAATGACAATAAATTAGATTCTATTTGTGAGCATGGATTTTTCTACCCACTTTCACATTTGTGGTTTGACTAAGAGTCGCCACCTATTCATTCTTAGGGATAGGTCCCGGATTGATTTGGATAAGGCAAATGATCTATTAGAGTTAGGGTAAGCGGTTCGATTAAGTCATGGGGAAGGTGTTAGGCACCCCAAGACCCCCGTTTTACAACGGTTACCTACTCCCTAAATTTAAGCCAAATTTAATCTCAATATTAATTAAAATGTCTAAATGTTTAATCAAATGCTAATCCAAGAAAGAAAGAAAGCTAGATGGGCTAGGGTCGAACCCGGGTTGGGTTGCCTACGTACTCACATTGGGGTGAGATCAGACCGAGCGTAGTTCTGGCACATGAGCCCGTGCCAAGGCTAAGGGTGCGTGTGTGTGTGCATAAGGTGGTCAATGGTCTAGCCTAGGGGCTAGGGTTTAGTTGACCGGGTTGGTCAAGTGCAAGTTCTAGGTCTAACCGCGGTTAGAAGGGTGTTAACCATGGTTGAGTAGGCTAACCAAGATCTAGCAAGCATGTTTTTGGTCTTTTGGTATTTTTAGATTTTTTTGGTATTTTGAGATTTTGTAATGTTTTTGGTATTTTGAGATTTTATCATGTTCTTTTTTTTTTGGATTTTCATATAGGTGAGATTTTGGCAAACTTAACTAAAGTCAAATTTAATTCAAGAGAAAGACTAAGGAAAAGTTAGGCTAAAAGATTATATTTAGGACATAAAGAGGGGTGTGCATTGTGAATAGTAAATGGTCTATTGCCAACACCTATTTTGTTGGATTGGTGTTGATAATAAATCAAATACCATTGTCTTTGATATGAGGCATTTTGGATAAAGTCCTCTTTAAATCCTTATGTCCTTAAGTCATCATTTATCCATTCAAAATAGAACATGAAGAAAAAAAGAAAGAAATGAAAAAGTGACAAGTGAAGAAAATGAAAACTCATCATCTCCTCTCTAATGTAATCCATTTACACCATTATAAATGATGTAATGAGATTCAACTATGAAAATTTGAGTGATGATGAGTTTCCCAAATGATTCTAGAAGAAGGACTAGAATCAAAATGAAGAAACAAAATAAAAAAGAGAGGTATAGCTTTAGCTTCCACTCTCTATGGGCCTACCCATATCCACACTAGTGGGTACATATGAAAGAAAGAAATATTTACATGAGAGAAAAAAATAAGACATCTCCTTTCTTTTGAGGTGGGGTCCCTCTACACCATTAGATTGGTGTAGAGAGACCCAACTAAACTTGAGAAAAGAAAGGTCTTCCCAAATTATTCTAGAAGAAGACTACAAATAAAAAAAGATATGAACTAAAGAAGAAGATAAAGAATAAAAGGAAGAGTGCCTACTACTCCAAGACTACTTCTCCAATGCTCCAAGAGGTGATGCGTTTTTAGAGTCCACAAAGGAAGAGAGTTAGTGAAGAACTCTAGGCTTTTACTCCTAGAATTCTCTACACACTCTAAACCTTGGCTTCTTCTAACTTTTTTCAAGGCTAAAAAGAAATAAAAGGGGTGAGAGGAGGAAGAGCTAGGGTTTCCACTTGGGATTTTGGAGGTGGAAGAAATGGCTTGTGAGGGTCTTGTATTTATAGAGGTTTCAAGGGGTTGTGGCAATTTGGTGATTAATAGAGGGTTGGGTGAGAAGAAGGGAGGTAATTGGTTGGTCAAAATTGATGTGGTTGGTGATTGGGTAATCAAAAAGGTATGTACTTGATGAGAAGTGATTGGGTGGTCAAAAGGAGTGTAAGAGAATTAATTATTTTGTAAGAGGTGTAAGAATGAGTTGTAAGAGGTGTAAGAGAGTATGGGAGGTGATTGGTTAGTCAAAAAGGTGTGTACTTGGTGAGAGATGATTGGGTGGTCAAAAAGGTGTGTAAACATAAAAATGGGGCTATTTGGGGTTTGAAGAAAAAATAA
Organism: Tetracentron sinense; assembly: GCA_015143295.1. Classification (NCBI taxonomy): domain Eukaryota; kingdom Viridiplantae; phylum Streptophyta; class Magnoliopsida; order Trochodendrales; family Trochodendraceae; genus Tetracentron; species Tetracentron sinense. The sequence goes on along the minus strand of CM026553.1, from coordinate 47,371,710 downwards.
AAGGTCTTTTGTAGGAAAGTGGAAAGTGGACTTGGGTTAGTGGGTCTTGGATATGGGTTGAATGGATGTGGGTATGTGGACTAGACCTTATGGATCATGGGTTGTTAGTAGATGGGTCATGGGTTATGGTTATTGGACTTTAACTATGGCAATTGGGCTTGGGCTATGGTAATTAGGATTTCACTAAAGCAATTGAGTTTTGCCTAAGACAATTGGGTAATTAGGCTTGGCTACTTGGGTTTGGGTAATGAGATTAAGTAATTGGGCTTGATTGAGTTGTTTGGGTACAAGTTTGGCCAAATGGGCTTGGGCCTTGGGTAAACCTTGGAGCATTTGAAGAAGTGGGAAGAGGAATAGGGGGTGCAAAAATAGGGTGCTTACAGCTGCCCCTCTTTGTCGGAGGGTGCGGTCAAGCGAACGACAAAGACTGAAATCACCACTATTTTTGCACAGTAAAACCTGCGAAACTTGAAAAAAATATAAGAAATGATAATGAACTAACTTGAAACTAAGTTAAGTTTGCCAAGACAAAAATGTGGAGTGCTGGAGATGCATGATGGATGAGAGGAGTGAACATGTATCCGCTTCAACGGAGATAGGGTGATGGTTGATCACACAATCATTTCACCGGAGATGAAATGAAAATTGATCACACAACCATTCCACCGGAGATGAGGTGAAGGTTGATCACACAACCATTCCACCAGAGACGAGGTGAAGGTCGATCACACAACCATTCCACCGGAGACGAGGTGAGGGTCAATCACACAACTGTTTCACCGAGGATATATGAGGTGAGGGTTGATCACACAACCGTTCCACCGGATGATGAGGTGAAGGTTGATTACACAACCATTTCATCGGAAATGAGGTGAAAGTTGATAACACAACCATCCACCGAAAATGAATCAAAGCAATGATGGGTGCAAGATTAGCGTCACTGGAGGCTGTAAACGACACCCGGTCACACGACCGCATCCGCATACCCCTTGATTAGTGAGCTAGTAGAGCAAGAAGAACTTCACTGGAGGCCGCAACTGACACCCGGTCACACAACCGTGACAGTATACTCCTTGATTAGTGAAAGGGAAGCAAACCAGTAGACAACCGCCCGATTGTCTGACAAGGATAAATAAGGATAAAGACAGCCGCCCGACTGCTTCACCTGGTAGCAAGCTAAGATAGTGTAGACAATTGCCGGATTGTCTCACTGAAGGGGAATGCGACACAGTGCAGACAACGGCCCCATTGCCTGACTGGGTAACAAGATAAGGAGGGTAAAGACAGCCGCCCGACTGCTTCGCTTGGTAGCAAGCCAATATAGTGTAGACAATCGCCCGATTGTCTCACTGAAGGGGACTACAACACAGTACAGGCAACGGCCCCATTGTCTGACTGGGTAGCAAGATAAGGAGGGTAAAGACAGCCGCCCGACTGCTTCACCTGGTAGCAAGCCAAGATAGTGTAGACAATCGCCCGATTGTCTCACTGAAGGAGAATACAACACAGTACAGGCAACGGCCCCATTGTCTGACTGGGTAGCAAGATAAGGAGGGTAAAGACAGCCGCCCGACTGCTTCACCTGGTAGCAAGCCAAGATAGTGTAGACAATCGCCCGATTGTCTCACTAAAGGAGAATACAACACAGTACAGACAACGGCCCCATTGTCTGACTGGGTAGCAAGATAAAGAGGGTAAAGACAGCCGCCCGACTGCTTCGCCTGGTAGCAAGCCAATATAGTGTAGACAACCGCCCGATTGTCTCACTGAAAGGGAATGCAATACAGTGCAGACAACGGCCCCATTGCCTGACTGGAAAGCAAGATAAGGAGGATAAAGACAGCCGCCCGACTGCTTCACCTGGAGAGATCGAAATAGGTTGCTAATAAGAATAAGCAAGATTTCTAGAGAGTATGACAATGAGTTTGAAAATTTGAATGAATTGGACATGAGGGAGTGAGAGTTGTGACCCTGAGCCATTGCACGTATCTTTGCCTCTCTGTATACATCCGACCTGCTGAACTGGATTGCCCCCGGCTCAGATGGTCTAATTGTTGGTACTTGCCCCCAAGGTGTACTGATCTTTTTCAAACATCTGTGACATCCAGGATATTCTACTGACTTTGCATTGCCATGGTTCCAGTGTTTTCCTTGCACCAGCGAGAGTGAACAGTCGACTTTGAGCTGACTCTACTGGGGAATGGACTTTGACTGATTATGAATGCAAACGACTCGATAAAAGACTGATGGATTGACTGACAGGTGATGCGAACAACTTAAAAAGATTGATGGATTGACTGACTAGTGGTTTGACGGTAGATTGACAGTTGACCAGCAGACTGCTTATAATGAAATCGACCATTTGACAGTGTGCCTGAGATTGCCTGCAATGGGAGACCTAGCTAGATTCCTTTGCCTTTAGGTAAAATGATTAAGCTGTGGTTGATCATCTTTGGAGTAGATCTGTATTTCCTCCTGATTGATCAATGCCCAAACTTATATTGACTATGCTTCCTTATTTTGCTCAACTTTTCACCGGAACTGGATTGCATATTTTGATTTTTGTCCCTTTTTTGCTCCTGGACCTTTTTGGATTTTCTCCAGGACTAGGTGTGAGCGCGGGTTTCGGGAAAACCCTGGTTTGCATCTCACGGGTTGAGTTAAGAGTCGCCACCTATTCATTCGGAAGGGATAAGTCCCCGGGATTTGGATAAGGTCTTGGTCTGTGATCCGAGGTCAGGGTAAGAGGTTCGGTTAAGTCCGGGGAAGGGGTTAGGCACCCCGGCACTTCCACTTTTCAGTGGTTCCCTACTTGCTAGGATTAAGCCAAACTAATCTCAATTTTAATCAAATGCCTTAAGTATTTAAGATAATGCTAATCTAAGAAGGAGAAAATCCTAGACTAGGGTCGAACCCGGGTTGGGCTGCCTACGTACTCACATAGGGGTGAGATCAGACCGAGCGTAGTTCTGGCACATGAGCCCGTGCCAAGGCTAGGGGGGTGTGTGTGTGCACCAAGGGTGGCTTAAGGTCTAGCCGGGAGGCTAGGGGTGGTTGACCGAGTTGGTCAAGTGCTTGGTATTGGGCCCGATAGGCCTAAGGTAAGTCCGACAGACTAGGGTTGGGCCCGGTAGGCCGAGGGTGAAGCCCGGTAGGCTAGTTTGGGCCCGGTAGGCCGAGATTAGGCCCGGTAGACCAAGGGTGAGCCCGGTAGGCTAGGGTTTGGCCCGGTAGGCCGAGGAGTGAGGCCCGGTAGGCCCAGGGTGTCTTAACCAAGGGTTAGGGTTGCTAACCGAGGTTAAGAAAGGTGATTAACCTTGGTTAGGGGTGCTAACCATGGTTAAAAAGTTCAATATCAGATTTTTTGGTCTTTTGAATTTTTCTGATTTTTTTGGGATTTTCTCAGATTTTTTCCAGCGGTCAAAGGTGCTTAACCGCGGTTAAGGAGGGGAGGTCACCATGGTTAAGGGTCTTAACCATGGTTAAATGGTCAAAAGAGACCATCTTTGGGTTTCTCCTAATATTTTGGATTTTTTGAACATTTTTCCAGATTTTTTCCGGGTCAGGATTTTTTTACCCGTGGTTAAGGGTCCAAAATGGGGTCGACTCTGATTAAGTGTCTTAACCACGGTAAAAATGAAATTGAAGACATTTTTGGATTCCATGTAATATTTATGATTTTTTGATGATTTTTCCAGAATTTTTGCTAGGTCATGGACCGCTTAACCATGGTTAAATGTTAACCACGGGTGAGTTTAACCATGGTTAAGGGGCCGACTGAAGCAAAAGTGGGCCCAAGATCCATGGCAGGGCCTAGACTGGCCTCCTACCCGGTCTGGGCCCTCACAAAGTCCATTAATAGACAAATAACCCAATATTTCATCAAGTTTTTAATCATAGTTAAAGCGAGTTTAACCATGGTTAAAGAGGGATTCACGGGAATCCGAGACCATCAGTGTGCAGCCTGCCATGTGAGGAACAGTTTGAGCCTTTGTGGAGCCCAAGGGGAGTTCGGGTGTGGGCCCCACAGAGTCCCAAAGTTGCCCAAAAATCACCACATAAAATGATAGATTTCCAAAAAACAGATTTTTCAACCACTGTTCGTCAGCGATTTAACCATAGTTAGAGTGCGAGTTAGGGGCTGAAATTGTACAGGGGGATAGCCCCGAGTGTGGTGAGTCTAACCATGGCCCTGGTTTCAACCAGGGCCCACTCTAACCATGGTTAAACCAAGGAATACAGGCAGTGGCCGAAACTGGAATTTTCCAGAATTTTTTTTGAAAAAAACTCTGTGGGGGTTGTGGTGTTTAACTTGTGAGGTCCAGGGGGTTTCCTCATGGATTGAGGACCCCCCCGAACGTCTTGGGAGTGGCTGTGATGTGGTGGGGACGGTGGTGCCCGTGTTTTATCTCAAGGGAAACTCCCCCCATGCCTACGGTTAAGGCAGGGGGTTGCTGTCCCCAGGTGAAACCAGCCTGTAAAAAGAAATAAAAAGGAGCAAAACGGGATCCCTGGAATGGGACCAGGGGTCCCTTACAATGAGAAGTCCAGTAAAAAAAAAATTGTTTACCCTCTCTGTTTGGGATCCACCAGGGGTGATGCCACTGCCAACGCTGGAGCTCGATGGAAGGGAGCAAGGATGGACCGAGCTAGGGTGATCTAGGACCTACCCAAAGTGGGAATAGAGATCAAGTAGAGTTGGGGCAACGCTGGACAGAATCACCAAAAAAATACTATTTTTTTTTATTTGAACAGTGGAGATTGCGGTGACTGTAGGTGGTGTTGTGAGGAAGGAGGATTGCTGCTGGGGGTTAGGGTGTGGTCTAGGACTTAGAGGAATGGAGTTCAGGAGTGGAGGGATGGGTTGGACGCTATGGGCAGAGTTTCTCTTGCTGCTGTGTTTTTTTTTTTTTTTACAAAACTCCCCTGAAACGGTGGCTATGGTGGGAATAAATAGAAGAAGGAGGGGAGGGAAAGTGGATAAGGGTGAGGGACGCGTGGGGGACACGGCCTGGAGGAGGGCAGGGCGACAGGGGAGCAGGAGCAGGTGTGGCCTGTTCACTCGTCCTATTGACAGGGACGATGAACAGTGCCCTCTAAAAATTTTTTTTTTTTTTTTTTTTTTGGTGCTTACTTCAATTGTCCGGTTGATTGAATTGGGCCCAATCCACATGGGATTGGTGCCCAATCAAATCCCTCTTTTTTTTTTTGTTTTGAATATATTTTTTCAAAATTTTTTATTTATATTTTTTTGTTTGTTTTTTTTGTTTTTATTCTTTTTGTTTGATTACCCGTTTTGGGCCCAACCACCACATGTGTGGGGAAAGCCAAAATGTTTTGCCCTAAAAAAAAATTTTGAATTTTGAAAGGGTGATGTGGGTCCCACTTAGGCTTAGTGGACCCATACTTGGGCCAAAAAAGGTTTTAATTTGTCATTATTTTTTGGAGTTTTGGACTTTAAACGGGCCTTGAGCCCAAGGGGTCTTGCCTAGGGTTTGGGCTAGGGCTAGGCTAGGGTTAGACCTAGGGTTAAGTCTAGGGTTTACCTAGGGTTTAGTTAGGGTTAGCCTAGGGTTAGAGTAGGGCATATGCCACTACCTGGGATTGAACTAGGGTTTGGCTTGGAATAACCATGGTTAACGGAGGTTAACTATGGTCAAGCGTGGTGTAAAAATTGGGTGCTTACAGCTGCCCCTCTTTGCCGGAGAGTGTCATGCTGACAATTGAATGGCAAAGACTGGAAACATCCTATTTTTACACCAAGATGAAAATTTGGAATGATGCATGCTGTGCAAATGGTGACTGTGGTGAAGTGATGAAAACTACTACTAGAGATAGTGAGTTGTAAGGGAAGCACAAAAATGCAGAGATGGCGTGGCCCTGAGGCACTGGCCAGAAGAAAACATCGCTCGGAGGCGGCGAAGGGGATTGATCGAAACAACGTTTCCCGGGGGATATTAACCGGATCGATCGGAGGATACACGGGGTGTCGATAACACACAAGGTATTGAGCATTCGAGGTGTCGACAAAGTGTGTTATGTCGAAGCTCACCTGGTATGGTAAGGACACACAGGGTGTCAAAGAGGAGGACATGCAGGTGGTGCACATTGCTAAGGTACACACGGGATGTTGGGCATGCAAAGTGTCGACAAAGTGCGTTATGTCGACCCTCACCTGTGATGCCTAAGACACATGGAGGTGTCATAGAGATGACATGCAGGTGGTGTACACTATCAAGGTACACACGGGATGTCGGGCATGCGAGGTGTTGACAAAGTGTGTTATGTCGATGCTCACCTATTATGAGAAGGACACACGGGGTGTCAAAGAGGAGGACATGCCGGTGGTGCACACTGTCAAGGTACACACGGGATGTCGGGCATGCGAGGTGTCGACAAAGTGGGTTATGTCGACGTTCACCTGGGATGCCCAGGACACACGGTGGTGTTATAAAGGGGACATGCGGGTGGTGTACACTGTCAAGGTACACGCGGGATGTCGGGCATGCGAGGTGTCGATAAAGTGCGTTATGTCGACGCTCACCTGGGATGCCCAGGACACACGGGGGTGTCACAAAAGGGACATGCGGGTGGCGTACACTGTCAAGGTACACGCGGGATGTCGGGCATGCGAGGTGTCGACAAAGTGCGTTATGTCGACGCTCACCTGGGATGCCCAGGACACACGGGGGTGTCACAAAAGGGACATGCGGGTGGTGTACACTGTCAAGGTACACGCGGGATGTCGGGCATGCGAGGTGTCGACAAAGTGCGTTATGTCGACGCTCACCTGGGATGCCCAGGACACACGGGGGTGTCACAAAAGGGACATGCGGGTGGCGTACACTGTCAAGGTACACGCGGGATGTCGGGCATGCGAGGTGTCGACAACGTGCGTTATGTCGACGCTCACCTAGGATACCCAGGATACACAGAGGTGTCACAAAGGGGACATGCGGGTGGTGTACACTGTCAAGGTACACACGGGATGTCGGGCATGCGAGGTGTCGATAAAGTGCGTTATGTCGACGCTCACCTGGGATGCCCAGGACACACGGGGGTGTCACAAAAGGGACATGCGGGTGGTGTACACTGTCAAGGTACACACGGGATGTCCAGTGGTGTACACTGTAAAGGTACCCACAGAATGTTCAAAGATTTGAGGTATGGCCTGGAGGCACTAGCCGAATTGATGTTGATATGACTGAAAGGTACTGGATTTTGATCAAGATGATTGATGCTAAGGTGCGCGACATGATTAAGTGCATGTAATGTGTTGTGCGACTTGAATGTATTGGATAAAGCTTTCACCTTGTATGCAGCTAATATGCAGCTATGATGTATTGAGTGCAACTTGATTGCGTGCAGTTAGAGTATAACGTGAAACTTGGATGCAGCTAGTTTGAGTGCAGTGAATGACTTGATTGAGTGTGTGCAACTAGTGTGTAGTTGGATTTGAGTAGTTAGAGTGCATTATGTGCGACTCGATTGGGTGTGTGCAACTAGTGTGCAGCTTGATCTGAGTAGCTAGAGTGCATTATGTGCGACTCGATTGAGTGGGTGCAACTAATGTGCAGCTGGATTTGATTTGATTAGCTGGAGTGCATTATGTGCGACTCAAGTGAGTGTGTGCAAATAGTGTGCAGCTAGATTTTGTGTATGCATCTAGTGTGCAGTTTGATTGGATCTGTGTAGCTAGAGTGCATTGATTAAGTGTATGCAACTTGTGTGTAACTTTGTTTAGTGTATGGCATGTCAGGCTTGACTTATGCTGATGCATGGGAGGTTCAACTAGTCTTGGTTTCCCTAGTGTGGTAGGCAGGTTGGTGGAGGACTGGGTATGTGACTCGCTCTTGGAGACCCGTCATTTGCCTATTGGAGATTCCGGAGGCATTCGATCTTGCTCTTGCTTCTTGTTGGAACCGTGATGCATCTCAGGCGATTGCTGAGTTTTGTTTGATCTGGCCAAGCCGATGGACAGACACTTAGAGGGTGATTGAACCGGTGAGTATTGAGACTCTAGCTATGATTGGGAGACGTCACAGGATTTGAAAGACTCGGAAGACTTCGAGGATGGTTGATCTGACGAGTATGAGAACTCTGATGGTAACCAGAAGGAGACTCATAATTTGAAGTTGAATGCTTCATTTGCTAATGTGATTTAACAAGGAGATCACTTTCACAGGGTGAATGGATTTTGTCCTTATGGGTAGAGTACGATGCTAAGCAGATTTGTCCTGTTATGACATTGATGAAGTTATGATTTACATTTTGCAGAGTCGGGCTTTGCTGAGGACTTGGGGTAGCTTTGCCAATGAAAGTTGCTCTGCCTTGCTGCTGATTGAGTATTCCGGCTGGGGAGACGCTTGCTGAAAAGAAAACTGGATGCTTTCAGATTCTTGCATGGGAGAATGTTTATAGAGAGCGATTAGAGGCTTCTGCTGGGGATCCACTGGGGAATGTGCCCCTGTTGTAGACCACTACTGATGATCTAGGGAATTAAGCTTTGCTAGAGGCTACTGTCGGGGGATCTGTTTTTCCGGGCCATCTGCTAGTGACCTATGGGGGATTGTCGGGAACTCGGCGAGCCTAATTATTGCCGGATTCTTTTGCTAAACTGCTCTTCAGCTTTTCTCCCTTTTTTACCCTTGGAATAACCAAGTCATGGGGTTCGCATAATTTTTGCGCAATGAGGCCGTTGCCGGTTTTCCTCATGCCTGCGAAGCTGATAAGTTTTCCTCCCTTTTTTGCCCCTGGTCTCGAGACCAGGTCTGGGTTCGTGTAACTTTTGCGCACCAATGCCATTTCTGGTTTTCATTGGGCCCGTGATGGATTTGAACGGAGTTTTGTTCCCATTCCTTGGATGTCGGTGTCTCGCTTTCAGATACTTGCGTGATAAGCTGCTTGCACCTTCAGTCTCTAGGGGATCTAGGAAGACTTATGATAGGATGAAATGTAGGCTGGGGGACCGAAGTTTGGGACACCCTCGGATTTCTCCTTTGTAGTTATTCTTTTGGGGATCCCTTCCATTGTACTCGTTGTACTCTCCTGAGGATTTGTACTTTTGGATTTCTAGCAGAGTTTTTTTTTTTTTTGAATTTTGAGAGAGATTGTCTCTGCTGGAGAGAGTTTCGAAAAAGGTTGTCTCTGCTTGGGGATTTTTTTTGGAGAGATTTTCCTTGAAAGGTATCTGTTGGGGACAGAGTCCGGAGAGGTTATCTTTGTGGGGAGTTTCTGACTCTTAAGATGTTTCAACTTCTATTTTGGGTTTTCCTTTAATGGAATTTTTTTGTAAACTTGATGTCGACTCCGTCGTGAAAATTAGGAGAATTTGGGGAGTGACTCTGTGGGAAAAAGCTGTTCCTGTGGAGAGAGTTTTACGAAGAGGAAAAGATTCTGAGGGGGTAAGTCCCTTTTGCGACCGCACCTGATTTTTCAGGTTGCCTACGTACCCTTTGCAGGATCAGGTCATGACGTAGTTCAAGCAAATACCACAGATTGGCAAGGGAGGGTGTCCCTGAAGAGGTTTTATGAAAGAAAAGCTGTTAGGCTCAAAGGGGCTAACTAGCGGATTTCATTGATTTGTAAAACGGGTTTACATTGAAGGGGATGAAGGGGTGCCAAAGATGGCTTCCTGTCCTTTCCCGAAGCGGCTAAAAGTGCAAGCGTTATTAGGCAAGACCTTAAGCGCTGTTCTTTGATTTTGCCCATTTGATTGGTTTGGGATCCGGTAGTCATTCTGATATTGTCCCTTGCTCTGTCGGGTGAGATATTTGCCCCTAGTAAATCTGTGCAACTTTTCCCGCAGTTGTTAGTTACTTGTTCAGGTGTCAGCTCTTGTTCAAGTTGCCCCTTGCTCCAAGTATTGTCCTGGGGGAGCTTACGTCGGGTGATCGGAGATGGGCTTGCCCCTTGCTTTTGATTGCCCCCCTGCCCCTGGTGTGGCGAGGTCTTGACCTTCACATTCAGAGATGCTACCCAGCTCTGTACAGAACAAGGTTCCTGGATGAGAATTCTGCTTTTCATCGTATTCTACCTCTGGGGATTATGAGTTTGATTATCGGTTTAAATGATCTCTTGTTGAGGCAGATAAGCTTAGGAAGCATTCAGCTATGCTACGCAAGTATGAAGATGAAAGTCTTAAAAAAGTGATTTCATTGAATTGAAAGAGTTTGACTGGACTCATACAGGGCCACTGCGGCCGACTCTTACATGAAAGAAATCCTAACTAAGACAGACTTAGACTGGACTTGGCTCTGATCAACCGAACTCAGCATTTCGCTTTCAGGTCTCCTTCTTCAGTTGGTGAAGACACTGCTCTAGGTGGCATGAAGGCGGCTTGATGATGGGTTAATGAGGGGATAGGGTTTTCAGGAACTCCAGCTACCAGGCACATAATCAAGTTTGCCCTCGTTGATTAGGTCTTCAACTGCATGCTTCAAAGCGATGCAGTGATCAGTAGAGTGCCCAGGGCCTTGATGAAAAGCACAGTGTTCATGCTCCTTGTAGTTGTGGTTCCGTTTGGCTAAGGGTTGCAATGGGGTAGGACCACGGAGTGTGATCAATTTCCTATCAATGAGAACTGGTAGGAATTGGCTGAGAGGAGAAGGGGTGAAATGCTTGGGTGGTGCCCGCTCTTTCTTAGGCTTGGGGAGCGGGTTAGAGGAAGGTTTCTGTGGTTGTGCCACTGGGTTGGATGCGTTTGTCTGAGAGGTAGGGGGACGGATCTGGGTTTGCCCTTGTGCCACCTGGAGCTTGTTGAGAGCAGTAGCCATATCTTGGATGAGAGACTTGATTTCCTTGATGTCTTGCTCTTGACGGAGGAGAGTTGTCAAGATGATTTCTTGGCTGCTCGATGCTTCTCCGCGTTCCATCGCTTGAGTCCTTAAGTTACCGCCTCAGTAAGGTGAGATCTGGAAAGATAGAGCGAGTCAATACCGGGGGTAAGGTATGTGAATCTAAAATGCATGAGCATGCACGGGTAAAAACCCAATGAATGAGGTGAGACTCAAAAAGAGAAAAGACTCGACCCTAAGCAGCACTCCTGATGGGATAGAGTGAAGGATAGACATGGTCTATTGATTCTTGTAGTTGAGTCACTTCTAAGAGTGCTGTCGACTACATGATGTATGGGCTGTACTCTAAAGATGCATGAGTGATGCCTAGGCTAGGATAGACTGGGTTCTACATTTTCTAGATGGGTGCAAGTGTTGTGTCCTAGTAATGCAGATGCAGTGATAGTGCATGTGTAAATGCCTAGTGTAGTATAGCATACCGGTGATGCAAGTGCAAGTGTAAGGTGCAGTGTACATATAGTGTATGTGCAGTGATCCTAGCTAGTGCAAATGTTGTGCATGGACAATGATGAGGGTGCATGGATGATGCAATAATGTCAGAGGGACCCAGTGCAGGTGTTTGTGCCTAATGTCATGGTACAATTGTGAATAGAGTGACTTATCGGTTATGCACGTTTATGATGTGAGGAAGAAGATGCAAGAAAAGACTTTGTGCGGGAAAAGAGTACAGGACTGTGACTCAAAAAGAGAAAAAGACTCGATCCTAGGCAGGTCCATCAGGGATCGCGAAGTCAAGCGGTCGGGGCACACCGTCTAGGTCCATGATTTGCTGTTAGAGGGATGTGACCTCAACCTCCATATTTACAATGGTTTCAGTAGCATTGAACATTCGGGATCCGAACTGTCGGATCCGAGGGGTCATCTCAGCCTTTGCACTGTCAAGGTGCTCTTGATAAAAGTGTAGCTGAGCCCTAATGACGGCTGTTTTTCTAGTGTCGCCTTTCCGCTTCTTCTGACAAGACCGGATTGTCTGCTCGAGATGCTCGATCTATGGCCTGAAGTTTTGCTGTCTCGCTCTACATCCTAAATGTTTGTTGAGCCTTCCGTAGCTGCTTCTCTTTCAACTGAATTTGAAGCTGTCTCTTCAGGAAGATGTTTCTCCAGTGGACTACCTTTTCAGCCAAGGGTATAATCCCGTGTGATGGAGCCGAGATGGGTGTGGGCAGTTCCCTGGGTACAGGCATGGGAAATGGAATGTCAGGATTTTCGATCCAAAGTCGGTATGCTTCATCTGTAGGTGGTCCTGATGTAACCACAAAGTCTATCCGCTGATCTCGCCTGAAGTTTTTGCCAATCTGACTGGAATCGACCTGTGAGGATGTAGGAACGTACAGTGAAAGTGATCCAATCATTTCTCTGCCGGTCTATAACTGGGATGCGCTGAGGGAATCCGAACTGTCGAAGGACTAGGAGTGGAATGCAGGTTGCGGAGCCCGTAAGTCTGGCAAGGATCATGCATTGCCTTCCAGTGATGACAACTCACTGCTGTATGATCTCCTCTGACAGGGTTTGGAGAAGCTGGTAGAGCTTTTTGATGTCTGTAGTTGCTATCGAGCCCTGATTCTGAGAAATCTCTCGATGTAGACTGTAGACTTCACGGAGGTTGATTGGTGCAGCTATGATCGTAGGCAGGTGTCCTGCTAGCCACAAGTGTAGGAGATATGCACTGGCATGGAAGATGCCCCTTCTATGGTCTGCTGCCTGATTGAGAGCCCTAAGAAGCTCTGCAAAGATGATTGGCACTGTGCAGGAGTCGTGCATGTCCTTGAGGATCCCTACCTTAACTGGTTCGACAAGGGTACGGCATCTCGGGAATACCAACTGAGGTATGGTTATCAGTGCAAAGGCACTGAGGCCGGGAAGTTCCGCTATACTGGAGTCAGGGTTTCCCTTGCATTTGTACTGCTTTCAAGATACTCTACTGGTATCCGACCAAAAAGAGCTGTTAGGACCGAGCTACAAGCAGGCAGGCTTGATATGCAAAAACCTAGACAGGTATGCCTAGTATGTTGTCTTGTAGCGCGGTACTATGGCTACGCCTTCCATGTTTAACCCTAAGATGCGCTGAATCTCTTCCAGTGTTGGACACAGTTTGTTCTTACCAAAACGGAACACCATGTAAGATGAGTTCCAACACTGGAAATCTGCGTTTATGAGTCGCGGATCTGGTTTAACCATGGATAGGTTTAGGATAGCCCCGGTTTTATAGTACTGAGCCCAAGCGATACCCTGACTCGGGTAAAGACCTCAATTGCTTTCTGGAGGTTGTGATCACATGCCCCCTGAGAAGTCAAATGCACAGGCCGGGCCGGTTGACCAATTGACTGGGTTATCCCTGAAGGACTTGCCATCTAGACTCGATGTGAGTGCACTGTGTATGCAGATGAAATATGCAAAAATGATGCAATATTTTCTGGGTGTGACAAGGCACATGTGATCCGATAGGGTAGACGGACAGAGTTCCGGCATGCTTTACCCGGGTTGTTGGGAACCGGGGGCCTATCAGGTCAAGGTCGGGTATAGGTCTGGTGAAGACCTAATCGACTGGGATTTGAACCCCATATGCTATGTCAGGAAGCAGGGTAGGATGTGTTTTATTACAAGCACAAGGTTGGTTCATTACATGCCCCTGATGGGTGGTTATCCGGGTAGAGTGTGCCCGGGTAGTCAACCATGACTGGGGACAGGTATAGGGTGCAAGCAAGTTAGGGTTTAGAGTATCCCTCCAGGTGGGCTGCTTGTAAACTATACTCTAGCCTAGGCTATATGTATGCATGCTGGGGTATGCAAGAGTGTGTTCCTAAGGATGGGGGGATCACTTAACACCGTATATGCGACTCCCTGAAAGGGACGATTGGTGTAAGCGGGAGCGTTCAGAACCGTTTCCTGAGGATAGTCACCCAACAGGCCAAGTTCCGCGGACCTCCAAGACTGTTAAGCCCCTGTCACTGAGGATAGTCATCCAGCAGCCGTGAGCGTAATAAGCCTGTCTAATAGGTATTGGGTTGATTACACTACTATGGTATGAATGAGATGCACAGTACATAAATCACCAAGAGAAGTAAAATGATTAGTATTAGGTTAAATACTTAAGCATTTGATTAATTTGAGGTTTAGTTTGGCTTAAACCTAGGTTCCGGGTTGAACCTTAAGATCCCCAGCAGAGTCGCCAGAGCTGTGAGCGCGGGTTTCGGGAAAACCCTGGTTTGCATCTCACGGGTTGAGTTAAGAGTCGCCACCTATTCATTCGGAAGGGATAAGTCCCCGGGATTTGGATAAGGTCTTGGTCTGTGATCCGAGGTCAGGGTAAGAGGTTCGGTTAAGTCCGGGGAAGGGGTTAGGCACCCCGGCACTTCCACTTTTCAGTGGTTCCCTACTTGCTAGGATTAAGCCAAACTAATCTCAATTTTAATCAAATGCCTTAAGTATTTAAGATAATGCTAATCTAAGAAGGAGAAAATCCTAGACTAGGGTCGAACCCGGGTTGGGCTGCCTACGTACTCACATAGGGGTGAGATCAGACCGAGCGTAGTTCTGGCACATGAGCCCGTGCCAAGGCTAGGGGGGTGTGTGTGTGCACCAAGGGTGGCTTAAGGTCTAGCCGGGAGGCTAGGGGTGGTTGACCGAGTTGGTCAAGTGCTTGGTATTGGGCCCGATAGGCCTAAGGTAAGTCCGACAGACTAGGGTTGGGCCCGGTAGGCCGAGGGTGAAGCCCGGTAGGCTAGTTTGGGCCCGGTAGGCCGAGATTAGGCCCGGTAGACCAAGGGTGAGCCCGGTAGGCTAGGGTTTGGCCCGGTAGGCCGAGGAGTGAGGCCCGGTAGGCCCAGGGTGTCTTAACCAAGGGTTAGGGTTGCTAACCGAGGTTAAGAAAGGTGATTAACCTTGGTTAGGGGTGCTAACCATGGTTAAAAAGTTCAATATCAGATTTTTTGGTCTTTTGAATTTTTCTGATTTTTTTGGGATTTTCTCAGATTTTTTCCAGCGGTCAAAGGTGCTTAACCGCGGTTAAGGAGGGGAGGTCACCATGGTTAAGGGTCTTAACCATGGTTAAATGGTCAAAAGAGACCATCTTTGGGTTTCTCCTAATATTTTGGATTTTTTGAACATTTTTCCAGATTTTTTCCGGGTCAGGATTTTTTTACCCGTGGTTAAGGGTCCAAAATGGGGTCGACTCTGATTAAGTGTCTTAACCACGGTAAAAATGAAATTGAAGACATTTTTGGATTCCATGTAATATTTATGATTTTTTGATGATTTTTCCAGAATTTTTGCTAGGTCATGGACCGCTTAACCATGGTTAAATGTTAACCACGGGTGAGTTTAACCATGGTTAAGGAGCCGACTGAAGCAAAAGTGGGCCCAAGATCCATGGCAGGGCCTAGACTGGCCTCCTACCCGGTCTGGGCCCTCACAAAGTCCATTAATAGACAAATAACCCAATATTTCATCAAGTTTTTAATCATAGTTAAAGCGAGTTTAACCATGGTTAAAGAGGGATTCACGGGAATCCGAGACCATCAGTGTGCAGCCTGCCATGTGAGGAACAGTTTGAGCCTTTGTGGAGCCCAAGGGGAGTTCGGGTGTGGGCCCCACAGAGTCCCAAAGTTGCCCAAAAATCACCACATAAAATGATAGATTTCCAAAAAACAGATTTTTCAACCACTGTTCGTCAGCGATTTAACCATAGTTAGAGTGCGAGTTAGGGGCTGAAATTGCACAGGGGGATAGCCCCGAGTGTGGTGAGTCTAACCATGGCCCTGGTTTCAACCAGGGCCCACTCTAACCATGGTTAAACCAAGGAATACAGGCAGTGGCCGAAACTGGAATTTTCCAGAATTTTTTTTGAAAAAAACTCTGTGGGGGTTGTGGTGTTTAACTTGTGAGGTCCAGGGGGTTTCCTCATGGATTGAGGACCCCCCCGAACGTCTTGGGAGTGGCTGTGATGTGGTGGGGACGGTGGTGCCCGTGTTTTATCTCAAGGGAAACTCCCCCCATGCCTACGGTTAAGGCAGGGGGTTGCTGTCCCCAGGTGAAACCAGCCTGTAAAAAGAAATAAAAAGGAGCAAAACGGGATCCCTGGAATGGGACCAGGGGTCCCTTACAATGAGAAGTCCAGTAAAAAAAAATTGTTTACCCTCTCTGTTTGGGATCCACCAGGGGTGATGCCACTGCCAACGCTGGAGCTCGATGGAAGGGAGCAAGGATGGACCGAGCTAGGGTGATCTAGGACCTACCCAAAGTGGGAATAGAGATCAAGTAGAGTTGGGGCAACGCTGGACAGAATCACCAAAAAAATACTATTTTTTTTTTATTTGAACAGTGGAGATTGCGGTGACTGTAGGTGGTGTTGTGAGGAAGGAGGATTGCTGCTGGGGGTTAGGGTGTGGTCTAGGACTTAGAGGAATGGAGTTCAGGAGTGGAGGGATGGGTTGGACGCTATGGGCAGAGTTTCTCTTGCTGCTGTGTTTTTTTTTTTTTTTACAAAACTCCCCTGAAACGGTGGCTATGGTGGGAATAAATAGAAGAAGGAGGGGAGGGAAAGTGGATAAGGGTGAGGGACGCGTGGGGGACACGGCCTGGAGGAGGGCAGGGCGACAGGGGAGCAGGAGCAGGTGTGGCCTGTTCACTCGTCCTATTGACAGGGACGATGAACAGTGCCCTCTAAAAATTTTTTTTTTTTTTTTTTTTTTTTGGTGCTTACTTCAATTGTCCGGTTGATTGAATTGGGCCCAATCCACATGGGATTGGTGCCCAATCAAATCCCTCTTTTTTTTTGTTTTGTTTTGTTTTGAATATATTTTTTCAAAATTTTTTATTTATATTTTTTTGTTTGTTTTTTTTTGTTTTTATTCTTTTTGTTTGATTACCCGTTTTGGGCCCAACCACCACATGTGTGGGGAAAGCCAAAATGTTTTGCCCTAAAAAAAAATTTTGAATTTTGAAAGGGTGATGTGGGTCCCACTTAGGCTTAGTGGACCCATACTTGGGCCAAAAAAGGTTTTAATTTGTCATTATTTTTTGGAGTTTTGGACTTTAAACGGGCCTTGAGCCCAAGGGGTCTTGCCTAGGGTTTGGGCTAGGGCTAGGCTAGGGTTAGACCTAGGGTTAAGTCTAGGGTTTACCTAGGGTTTAGTTAGGGTTAGCCTAGGGTTAGAGTAGGGCATATGCCACTACCTGGGATTGAACTAGGGTTTGGCTTGGAATAACCATGGTTAACGGAGGTTAACTATGGTCAAGCGTGGTGTAAAAATTGGGTGCTTACAAGTGGCACATTCGCTTCGGGCATCTCAATTTCAAGGGTCTCAGGCTATTATCCACAACGGGCATGGTTTCTGGTTTGCCGGTCATTAAACAGGTGGACCATGTGTGTGAGAGATGCACACTTAGCAAGCAGCAGCGAATTCCTTTCCAGAGTGGCAGATCGTGAAGAACAATAGAACCATTACAGCTGGTTCACACGGATATCTGCGGACCGTTGGACCCAATTTCTCTCGGAGAAAGTAAGTACTTTATTACTTTCATTGATGACTTAAGTAGAAAACTCTAGGTATACTTCATTAAAGAGAAATCTGCTGCTTTTACCATCTTTAAAAATTTTAAAGCCCGTGTTGACGTAGAGAGCGGTTATAAAATTAAGACACTGAGATCTGACAGAGGTGGCGAGTACACCTCAAATGCACTTCAAGAATATTGCAGACAACAGGGCATCAGACAACAATTTACAGCAGCTTATACACCACAGCAGAATGGGATTGCGGAAAGGAAGAATCGCACCATCCTTGATATGACAAGGACCATGCATAAAGAGAAGGGATTGCCAAAGCATTTCTGGGCCGAAGCAGTTGCATGCACAACTTATCTTCTCAACAGGTGCCCTACAAAAAGCGTCAAGAACCAGACACCCCAGGAGGCATGGAGCGGCTATAAGCCCAGTGTGTCGCACTTGAAGATCTTTGGATGCATTGCCTATGCTCAAGTACCAGAAGCAAAAAGGAAGAAGTTGGATGATCGTGACGAAAAATGCATCTTCATTGGGTACAGTGAGAAGTCCAAAGCATACAAACTCTACAATCCACTTACTAATAAGGTAGTGGTGAGTAGAGATGTGATCTTCAGTGAAGAAGAAACATGGAATTGGGATAAAGAAGAGAAAATCAAAGAGAATCAGATTGAGATAGAAGAGCAAGAAGCAGACCACGGAGAACAAAATCAAGAGAATATGCGGCAAACTATCTCAACACCAGCTCCACACGCATCATCATCTATAGTTCGGAGAAGTCCTGATGCACGACTCATAACTCCAGAAGGTACTTCATTAACTCAAAGCTCAACTAGTCCTTCATCATCTATAAGACCAATCAAAATGAGGAGTCTAAGAGAAATTTATGAGCAAACTGGAAACAATGATGATATAAATCTTCTCTGCCTATATGTTGATCATGAGCCACTTACTTTTCAAGAGGCTGTGAAAGAAAATTGTTGGAGATCAGCCATGGAAGATGAGATTTATGCCATCCAAAAGAATAAAACATGGGAGTTAACTTCACTTCCTAAGGGTCATAAGTCAATTGGTGTTAAGTGGGTATATAAGATCAAGCGAACGGCCAATGGAAAGATTGACCGTTACAAGGTAAGGCTTGTAGCTAAGGGCTACAAACAAAAATATGGCGTGGATTATGAAGAAGTTTTTGCACCAGTTGCTCGACTTGATACAGTCAGGATGCTGATCTCACTTGCCGCCCATCACAGTTGGAAAATTTACCAACTGTATGTAAAGTCAGCATTCCTCAATGGAATTCTTGATGAAGAAGTGTATGTGGAACAGCCTGAGGGCTTCATTGTAGAAGGAGAAGAGGATAAAGTTTATCACCAAAAGAAAGCTTTATATGGATTAAAGCAGGCGCCTCGAGCTTGGAATTCTCGGATTGATAACTACCTTCAAGAAAATGGCTTTACTAAATGTCCATATGAGCATTCCCTCTACATAAAAAAGAGCAACCATGGAGAATTACTTATAGCATGCCTCTACGTTGATGACTTGCTATTCACCGGGAACAGCCAGGAGATGTTCGATAAATTCAAGCATGCTATGTTCAAGGAATTCGAAATGACAGACTATGGACTTATGTCCTACTTCCTTGGTATAGAGGTGAGACAGCAAGCTGATTGTATATTAATATCTCAGAAAAGGAATGCGATGGAGCTTCTTAAGAAATTCAGATTGGATGGCTGCAACACAGTAAGCACTCCTGTAGCAATGGGTTCGAAGTTGACAAAAGAAGGAGAAGGAAAGACCGTGGATTCAACTCTATTCAAGAGTTTGATTGGAAGCTTAAGATATTTCACAATCACAAGACCAGATATAGTCTATGGTGTTGGACTTTTGAGCAGATACATGGAAATTCCAAAGGAATCTCATTGGCTTGCAGCGAAGACAATCCTAAGGTACATTTCAGGAACTTTAAAATTTGGACTTTTCTATTCTTATAATGAGGATGCAGAGTTATATGGATACTCAGACAGTGATTGGGGAGGTGACCAAGATGAACGTAAAAGCACAACAGGGTATGTTTTTTTACCTTGGATCCACAGCTTTCACATGGAGCTCTAAGAAGCAGAGTATTGTAGCTCTATCTACATGTGAAGCTGAGTATGTGGCGGCATCATCCACAGTTTGTGAAACAATATGGCTAAGGAATCTCTTAAAAGAGTTGAATCATTTACAAGAAGAATCAACAATCATATACGTGGACAACAAGTCAGCTATTGCACTTGCCAAGAATCCGGTACAACATGGAAGAAGTAAACATATTGATACCAGATTCCATTTTCTAAGAGACCATATGAAGCAGAAAACAGTAAAGCTAGAGTATTGTGATACCAAAGAACAAGTAGCGGACATCTTTACTAAGGCTTTGCCAACTGATGCATTCAGGAGACTAAGAGAATTGCTTGGAATGAGAAAACTTCCAGTTTGAAGGGGGGGTGTTGGAAACACAAACTTGGAAGTTTCTAGAGTCTAACCTCATGATGTCTCTAGACTCCTAGAGTTTCTAGAATTTCGTAGAAGCATTTGACTTGGAGAACATGCAAGGATTTTTTAGAAGATTGTTCTCTTGGAAAAGTAAGAAATTTTTGAAAGTTTAAAAGGGCATTGCCCTTGTGTCTTATGAAAAAGTCTAGAATAGGGGTACACTTGTAATTTCAATTATGATGTAAACTCTATAAATAGGAGTGAATAGGCTATGGTTTTGGCATCGAGTGGAGAAAGACTTCTAGTGTTTGTAAGCATTCCTTTATCCAATACAGTGAGTGTCTCTTCTTAATAGGCAGTAGTCTTCTTTGAAGTTTAGCTTTTTTTGTGTGGTTAGCAACATCTCCATTGTCTTGGGCAAGGCTTAGCAAAGCCAACATCCCTTCCCCAATGGCAAAAGATTAGCTCTGGTGGAAGCTCGGGCATCCACAATTGATAGGACGTGGCGTTTTAAAGGGGAGAGATATCAAGTGGGGAGAAGTCAAAATCATGGGGAGAAAATGAATTGACTTTTCTCCCAAATTATCGCCAGTTGCCCAATCAATTGTGGATGCTTGGCTCGGGCGTCCACCAAAGCTAATCTTTTTCCTTCTCCAATATCAGGGTGTTAATGGATCGGGCTGGCCGGTAGCCCGACCAGGTTATTAATAGGTTTGGGCTTGGGTCTACCTTTAAGGCCGATCAATAATTGGGCCGCCACCAGCCCAGCTTGGTTACATTTACACCCCTAATAAAAAACAACTTATTAGCCTCATGGTACCTCTTTTTAGAACTTAAAACCAGCTAATTAGGAGACTAAAACCCTGCAATTTTCAATGGAACAGATGCACTTAGGAAGGAAATTTGGTGTCTGCTTGTATAATAATGCGATGGACACTTATGATGGAAAATATGATCCTGTTAAACCTGCAATCTGGAATGGAACATATGCACTTAGGAAGGAAACTTGTGGTATCTGCTAAGCAGAATATGAAATATAAGGGACAATACTGGCTTGGATAAGGTAGAATATGATCCTTCCAAAATATTTGTATCCTGTAATAATCTATAGAGGCCCCTACATGGCTAAGAAGAATCTAATCCTTGCTCATTCATTCAATAAGAGCACTAGATGCAAAGGCAATGGGATGCTCCCATTGATTCTGAATTCAACCCGCCCTCGGTCTTTCATGATGTGTGTGGTTTGCGGGATATTACGCGCATCCTTGGAGATTAGTCATGCTCCTAATTGGTGGGAGAAATCCCAAGTCATAAAAAGAGAGAGAGAGAGAGAGCACTGGAAGCCATGACAGAGATGATATTTCATATGTGAAGAGCTCTATATAAGGAGAAGCTTACCCTCTTCACTTAAGTGACAAGGAAGTCCCTTCTTTGAGAGAGAATTAAAAGGGTCTGAAGCTGAATTAAGTCATGGCTGAACATGGTTACTTGGGTAGAGAGTACACTCCCGAGGATTAGAGCATGCTAGGCACCAAGACCTCGACATGGGACACCACCCGCGAAGCTAACGCATACGGATGGACCGAAACAAGCAGCTCTATCTTCAGTGATGAGCAAGTGTGCAAGCTTACCATCGTCGATGGCGAGGAGGAAAAGCTGGTCTTCCAAAAGTATGCAGAAATGGTCTTCGACAAGTATGTTAATAACACTATAAAGGTGGCACCATTGAAAGAAGATAGGTTTCTCAGGAATCGGGGTGGCTTGTATCAGAATGGCTATCCTGTGCAAGGTTCCATTGGCAACGGAAGGAATAGGCCAACTTTTAATAGCTTACAACAACCAAATATTCCGGCGATGCGATATCCCATTTCCGGTGTCCCTCCACCGCATCAGCCATTCAAAAAAGCCGGGAATTCCCCGACGATTGATAGTAAAGAGGCTGCACGAAGGTATATTGGGTGGACTGAGAGAAAATGAACCTCAAGACAATGTAGTGATGGTTCCATTAAAGGTTTCACTGGGCCTGTCTAGTTACTAATAATGTATATTGAGTTGTTATGACTATCTTGTTAATTCTCAGCAGAACTAGGTGATGATATAGGTAAGTTGTGTTGATGGCATGTTTATATCTGATTGCAGTAAAATAAGTTTTATGATGGTCTGTTTTTTCGTCAAGACTTCAAGTAAAAGGATTTGCAAGTTATTTTCAATGAAACTAGAACCTCATGTTACTGATGCATAAAAAGAGAGGGAGGAGAAGACCTTGATTTTCAACCGGAATTTTCTCGCTGGTTGACAAAATAATGTCTAGTCTCCGGCAGTTTGAAGTTTGAACCATGTCCGCGCGTGGAACGGGGTGGGAGCAGGGGAGGAGAGGTGAAAAAATTCCCACATGCATGAATTTTTAGTTCTTTTCTTGTGGGCGTGAATTTGTTGGACATTGGTTATATAAAATAGAAGAGAACACAACAAACAAAAATATGAGGTATTAGGCAATACTGTCTTTAACAAGGTTAACAAATGGGCCAACGAATCAATTCTAAGATACAAATACAGTGGACACTATTTGAAAATTGTTTAATTGATTCAATTTTTGTACTTAGATATCTTCCAAAACACATATTATCCTCGTAATTATCAAAGTGCAACCACCATAATGTAAAAAGGGGAGCTTCGAAGCAGAACTTCGGCTTAGAATTAATCTCATGAATGAATAAAAGTGGTTACTTAATAGTATCAAAAAATAATTTGAAAGAAAGAGTTCTACTCCCAGAATTAGAGATTGACTGCATGTGTAAAGAGATGACAGAAGGGTAAAGGTGAAAGAAGGATCCGTCAGAGAGAAAAAGAAGCAGACTTCGACAGCACTGTCGCCTTAAATGCTAAAACTAGACGTTATTACCCAAAAATATAGGCCCGATGGCAGCAAAGGTGTCGCCCGCCGGACCGGCTATTCAACAATAGATAGATCAAGGGTATGTTTGCCAACTCTAGTAAAAGTAATTTTTAAAAACTTTTTCCTAAAAATATGCACTTTTTGAGTTGTTTAAACCCTTTTGGTATGCCACTTTTTAAACCTCCTACAATAAGATAAGAGTTCTGAAAAGAGGACCCTCCGTCCTCTTCTAAGTGACCGTAGTGTCCCCGTGTCCCTTTTAACACTTCTTTAACAATGGTTAAACTTAATTAAATTAAAATTTATAATTTATTTTTCTAAAAACCATGGTTAGATTGTTTAACCCTAGGGGTGAGTGAATCCTAACCACAATTGATGGGTGGTAAAAATGGGGTGTGGACCAATGAGATCATGGGGTCAGCTTCTAAGCTGGCCCTGGCGTCCGTTTTCCAGTTCCCTATTAAGATATAATACATTTTGGGCATCGGATTACCTTTGGTGCATGCCTAAGGCCCAGCCTCCATTCATCTTGCGGCATTTGGCGCTAAATGGGGAGAAGTCATTTCATGTTCTCCCCTATTTTTTTGACTTCTCCCCAGTTGATATCTCTTCCCTTTTTTATCCTCACATGGCACACGATGAATGGACGCCGGAGGCTAGGCATCGGACGTGCACCAGAGGTGATTGTTAGCTACATTTTGGGTCTATCTGAAAAAGTGAGGAAGAGTTCACTTTTTAAAACAAATGTGTTATCATTTTTATGTATGGCTCCGTTCTTTTGGTAGAACTTTTAAAAATCCGGAACATTAGTGTTTTGGAACAAGAGGTAAGAGTATGGGAAGAGAGGGGAGGGGGTTTCTAACCCATTTCCTCATGGTATCTCATATTTATCAAGTTCAATTTAATTAGAAGTTCTACATCTATGGGACTTAAATAATCCAAATTTTTCGGTGGAACTTGAAAATTGCATAATTGTAGAACTTTTGCACTCTATGGAATAATATAGTTCTAGACATTAAGTAAAATTAGGCATGAAACAATGAAAGTTCTAACTTTAAAAGTTCTACCAAAAGAATGGAGCCTATAAGATATAATACATTTTGGGTCTATCTCAAAATGCGAGGAAGAGTTCACATTTTAAAACAGTTATCAGTTTTCTATCGTTTACGATATTTTGAGGACAAAAATGCCCCTCAACATTAATCCTAATTCTAGCCTATACCCCATATATATCCCTGCAAAACCGTAAACCTTCTCTTCTTGAGATTGAATCACAACCAATTGCGAATGAACTCGGGGACAGTTCAATCGCACCGCAAGGCTAATACGTGTCATTTTTAAGCCCTATTAACTGCAACTAAGATCCCATATTTCTTGGGGTTCAACAATATAACCTTGGTTTTTATTAAAAAAAATTAACATTGGTTTAGGATTTTTAATTTTTAGAGTTAAATTTTTTTCTAAAAATCAAGGTTATATTGTTGACAAGGGTTAGTGGATCTTAACCATAGTTAATAGGGCTTAAAAAGGATGTGTGTTTGCCAGTGGGTGCGATTGAACTCTCTCCAATTGTTCAATCGCAATTGGTTGTGATTCTCTCTCTCACACATCTATGTTAATGTTAAACCTTCCTTACAATATGTTCTTCATATTTACGATGATTTATTAATCTTTCTTTCTTAGTATATATACAATTTATTCATAAACAATTTAATTATCTTTCTTTCTTAGTTTATATTCAATTTATTCATAAACAATTTAATAATTTACTATGAATTGATTCTAACAAGACCATCATGCTTCCTTATCCCTGATAAGAAACCGGGCACCCATAGTAGCTTTATGGTTTGTTGTAAAAATCAGTAAATATATAAATGGTCGTCGGCACTTGCACAATGTTGGTAGCATAAGATGGAAAATGATTAATGGGATCACGAGGGTTACCAAATTGAGATCGGGGGTCAAGCGTTGGAGTTCATAAGGGAATTAATCAAATAATAGGGATATATATATATATATATATATAAGAAATGACAATAGATGCCCTTGTAATAAGCTCTTATTTATGTGATTTACCAAACACATTTTTTTAAAAAAAGTTTTTAAAATGGTATTATTAGAGACCAAATCTAATTAACAAGACAAAAACTGAGTTGCATCCACCTACTCTGATACCATGGAGAGAAACTGAATTTATTGAATTCTCAAAATGATTAAAGGGAAACCCAAGTAGGGTTTAAATAGATAATAACACAGATAAATATAGAAACTAAATCAAACGGATGCTAATCAAATCTCAATCTATATCCTTCCAATTGTGATGATGGTGACCATACATGTGCTCCATTAACTAAAATTCTGCCATCTTCAATGGAACAAACTTGGGAAGGAAACTTGGTATCTGCTACGGTACTTATAATGGAGGTCACTCTCCTTGTATAAGGCAGAATATGATCCTGTAAAACCCTGAAATCTTCCACATAGAACAGATGCACTTGGGAAGGAAACTAGTGGTGTCTGCTAAGTAGAATATGAAATATTTAAGGGACAATAGTGGCATCGATAAGATAGAATGTGATTCTTCCAAAATATTTTGACCAGTAAGAATCTAGAAAGAGAGGCCGCTCCCCACATGGCTAGGAAGAATTTGATCCTTGCTCACTCATTCAACAAGGGCAATGGAAGCCATGAGAGATATCATCTTTCATAGGTGATCAGAGTTCTATATAAGGAGAAGCTTAGCTTCTTCTCTAAGTAAGTAGAAAATCACTTCTTAGAGAGAGAGAGAGAGAGAGAGAGAGAGAGAGAGGGGGTGTCTGAATTAAGTCATGGCTGAACTAGGTTACTCGCATAGAGGTTCCAATACCCAGAATGGGAGGGCCTGGAACATGTCATGGAAGATCAGCCCCGGTAATGGCGTCGAAGCAGTACCCTCAAATGGAGTCAAAGCGTATTCGAACGAACGGAGCTTTACGGTCAGCAAGGAGCTGGTCCAATTCCAAGAATATGAGCAATGGAAAGAAAGCAGGAATACGATTGATATGCCTTTTGTGCCAAATAATAGGGCAAGTGATAAGGGTTTGCCTGCACAACTTTCCAAACCGCGTATGAAAGTTAACACAGAAAAGCCCAAATGACGGCAACGAGGCTGCACGGAAGTATAATGGTACGTCGGGCAAGCAACACATAGTCTCTTTCAACTGCTCTGTGTGATGGTTACAAGGGTTTCACTGAACATGTCTAGTTATTACTTATATGGTGTCTTTAAGTTGTTATGACTATCCTGTTAGTTACTTAATTCTCAGCAGAATTATTCTGATGAGATAGGTACGTAGGTTGTTGTTGATGATGGTTATTGAAAAGTTTGATTTGTGAAATTTTGAATTTAAGGACGTTGTTCATAATTCAATAAAATAATGACACGTGGCTCAAAGGACGTTCTAGCATATTACACATACTAAAATCCTTTTTGAGAATTGATTAACATAATTTCAAGTTTATCTGATAATGATGGCTCTGGTCATTAATGATCAATGATTTTAAGCCCTTATGCTTTTAGTTCATAAAAGGATTTTTTGCTTATTAATGACAATTTTACCCTTATGTCACTGATGAAAGTTGAAACTATTGCGTCTTTCACGCTATTGACACAGATTCAAGTCCTAACGCCTTCAGATATCATTTCAGGCTCTAACACCTTCAGATACCATTTCAGACTCTAACGCCTTTGGATATTGTTTCAAGCTCTAACGCCTTTGGATGCTGTTTCAGGCTTTAATGCCTTTGATATTGATTCAAGCTTCAACGCCTTCGGATATTCTATATGGCTTCAGTACCTCACTCTGGCTTACAACGCCTTTCTCATTATGATGGGTGTGGTATGGATTTGTACACCTCCTTGTATGCCTTTCTGAGGACTTCTGCCAGAAAGGAGATTTGATTTGTCAGGGGTGAACAGTATGGATTGGTACCTCCCCGTGGGAATGAGTGTGGCTGTTTCCCCTCATTACCTATTCCAGTGGAGCATGGATTACTTCCTGGGCTAACAGTCAGGGAGAAAGCATTGAGGATGATTTTTTTTCCTCAGTTTCTCTTAAGGCCTGACGGGAAGGGTGTCCTCGTCCAACACCTATGATTTCCCTATTGGACCTGAGTTACGGGAAGGGTGTCCTCGTCCAACACCTATGATTTCCCTATTGGACCTGAGCTACGGGAAGGGTGTCCTTGTCCAACACCTATGATTTCCCTATTGGACCTGAGTTATGAGAAGGGTGTCCTCGTCCAACACCTATGATTTCTCTATTGGACTTGAGATGATTATTAGATGATTATTATCATCGTTATTATTATTATTATCACGATTATTACTCTAGAGGAGTGTTGCTGTCTGAACACTGATATATTACCTCAGTAGGACAGTACACCATGAAAGCGTATGACCCGCTTTCACGATGTAGTTATCAATTACTTTTGGGAGAGGATGATGAGTTGTGGTTTGGAGGGCTTAGATAGAATTCGTTAAAAGATGGATATTGAGAATACCGCTTTTAACCTTTGAAGAATATATCTGAAAGCTTTGGTCATAAAAGCTTAAAGGAGGTATGGTGACAAAACGCCTTTATCTTGATAGAATCCAATATTTTCTCTCTAAAAGACAGTTACAAAAACGGTTATGACAGCTGTACAAGTTAGTTACAATTTGATAAATCACCTATAAATAGAGGTGACCCCTCCTTGAGAAAGAGAGAGAAATTCTGGAAGGGAGATTTTTTTTAGAGAGAGACTTTCCTTGAGTTCCCAGAAGATTTTCCAAAAACAACCAGATTTTTAAAAAAAGAATTTACAGAGAGAGAAAGTAAAGGATTCATCAAGAAAAACATTCTGTCACTACTTTTCTTCATCGTTCTTTCTTCTCTCCCTCTAAATCATTTCCTTCTTTTTCCCTTTCTTCCTTCTTGTGTTCTCTGAATCATTTCTCCCAAAAATAACTCAATTTAGAACGGTCCGGATATCGGATTTAGGCTAGATTGAGGTTGCAGTAAACCCCATTTCTTCAAGAATCAAAACACCCCCCTACATTTTTGGCGACTCTGCTGGGGAACTCTGTAACAATTTTTGAGAGAAATGGTGACTAAAAGAGGTGCTTCATCCCAAGCACATGTTGTTCAAGAAGAAAATAGGGAAGAATCTCATACTTCCAGAGTGGAAGTTCCAGATCTTTCTGCTGTTCTTGGGCCTTTTCTTGCTCAGTTTCAGGCAACTCAAGTACAGATGCAAGCTCAGATGCAGGCTATCCAAACTCAGGTAGCAGCTCAGTTAGCAGCATCAGAAAAACAAATGCAGGAGTTTTTCAAAAAAGCCCATCGTGAAGATAATGTTCGCAATTCAGAGAGGATGCAGGAGCGTACACCTTCTCCATCTCAACATGACGAAGAAAATGACGTGCATAATAATCCTCCCAGGAAAGATCCTATTCCTTCTTCTCCACCCTGCAATCATCATGAGCAAGAAGGGAGGCATTCCTCATATATGACAGCCGAGGATTTCTCTGAAATGTTTGAAAAGGAGCAAGCAAAACGCTCTGGACTTTCGAATGCTTTCGATGCTAGACCTCCCTTTTCAGCAAGAATCATGAGAATGGAATATCCAGTAGGATATATCACGCCTCAATTCATTCTGTACAATGGAAGAACTGGAAATGCTCGAGAGCATGTGATGCGCTTCATTGATGCATTAAGCAGATATGCTAACAATGAAGAACTTCGTCTCCGCGAATTTGCTAAATCTTTGACTGATCGTGCCTTCACTTGGTACACAACTTTGGCTCCAAACTCTATTCACTCTTGGGAAGAAATGGTCACTATCTTCTCCAAAAAGTTTTTCTCTGTAGAAGACCGTGTTACTCTCAATACCTTGTCGAAAGAGCGGCAAAGACCTAATGAAGATCTGACACAATATGTTCGCCGCTTTCGATATTTGGTTTTAGATTGTCATGAACCAACAACTGAAGAGCAACTTGTACAAATATGTGTTGATGGGGCAGCAAAAGAATACAGAGCCTATTTGGAGGTAGCTACTATCCCCTCTTTTGAAAAGCTTTATGATGTTTCTCAAAGGCTCAACACAGTCATATCAAGAGCAACCCTACCAAGGTACGAAGATAGATATGGTAGGAGGGATAAGAGAGAATCAGCAATGGCGGCAGAAAATTCTGGAAGGCGGCCGTTTCAGAAAAATACTTCTTATCAGTCTGACAAAAAACCAAAGTACAACCCAGAAAGCATTCCACCTCCTTTTCCCTGCAGCATGGCCGAAGTACTACGAATTGTGGAAGTATGGATTGCTGATGGCGTTTTGTATTTACCATCACCATTCCAAAAGCCTACAGAAGAAGACAAACGAAGCAGCAAATACTGTGTGTATCACCAAACCATACGCCATTCAACAAAAGATTGTTTCTCTCTAAGGCGGATTTTTAATGACAAAATAGCCGCTGGACACCTGAAAATTTCAACTACTCCTGAAGGATCTGTCCATCAGGATCCTTTGCCTAATCATAAAGTGAAGGATGTGATTGCTATGGTCTGTCATAACTCGGCAATTGTTACAGAAAAAGAAATTGAAGATGAAATAATCCATAATGATCAGTCAGCAATAGAAACTCTTTCACAGAGTTCAAAGTTTAAAAACTTCTTCGACCAGATGCATTTCTCAAAAGCGGCAAGAATAGCTGCGACAGCGGCTTTGACAACAGTTGCAGAAACTCATTCAGAACATTGTTTTCTTGCCTATTCTGCTACAAGAAAAGCAATACCGGAAATTCAAGATGTGAGTTTTACTGCTGATGATATGAAAGCTTCATCGTTAGCTCACAACAAGCCTTTGTATGTTACAGCTTTAATAAATTCTATTGAAGCAAAAAGAGCACTGATAGACCCTGGGTCTTCTTTGAACCTTATCCCATTATCAACAGCAATAGCAATGAGATTAGATCCTTCAAAAATTTCTAAGCAGCCAATAGAAATTTCAGGATTTGGAGGACAGTGCCAGAACACTATTGGCTATGCTACTATTAATCTTCAAGTGGGGCCAATAAATTCAGCAATAAGAGTCCATGTTATTGAAGCCAATGTAAGCTATCATATTCTTCTTGGCCGCCCTTGGATTCACAAGTTCCAGCTAATACCATCAACATTTCATCAATGTGTTAAAGGAATATACAAAGGAAAAGTCATCAGAATATTAGCAACTGCCACACCCTTTGATAAAGCCGAAGCTCATATTTCAGAGGCATTGTTTTATGATGAGTTAGCTGAAGAAGGTGAGACCGCTTTTGAAAAGGCTAAAGGAGTTATGCCACCATCATCCACTATTTTAACGCCATCAGAAATTTCAAAGGCCTCAAAAAGACCCCGAGACGAAAGTGTGAAAACAGAAATTCTAAGGGGGAATGCTATCAAAGAATCAAGAACTGGGGGCTGTAAGAGGGTGGTGCAACCAGATGGAAGGGTTGTATATATCTTATGACAATCAAAGGAAACTGATTCATCAAAAGAAAATCAGATTCCCGTGATGGATCAAATATTTCAAACAGAAGAAACAAGCGAAATTGAGGAAGCACCAGAACAAATGCAGGATGGTGTAAAAGCGGTACAAGAATGTCTTGAAGAAGTAAACATTGCAGAAAGTTTATCAGAAAAACGTCCGGTACTCATCAGTTCCAAGTTGGCCACGAGAGAAAAAGAAGAATTAGTAAATTTGCTCAAAGAGTACCGAGATATTTTTGCATGGAATTATGAAGAAATGCCGGGGTTGGATCCTACATTGGTCACACATAAATTGAATATTGAGCCAGGATATGTACCAATGAAGCAAATGCCAAGAAAATTCAGACCAGATATTGAAGATCAAATTAAAATAGAAGTTGAAAAGCTTTTGAAAGCAGGTTTTATCAAGCCAATTCAACATCCAACTTGGTTAGCCAATATTGTACCAGTCAAAAAGAAGAATGGGCAAATTCGTTGCTGTGTTGATTTCCGGGATTTAAACAAGGCATGCCCAAAAGATGAATTTCCTCTACCCAATATGGACCTATTAGTTGATGCAACAGCAGGTCATGATGCTTTTTCATTCATGGACGGTTACAGTGGTTACAATCAGATTAAGATGGCAGCAGAAGATGCAGAAAAAACCGCCTTTCGGACACCAATTGGAAATTTTTATTATACAGTTATGCCATTTGGGTTGAGAAATGCCGGGGCTACTTACCAAAGAGCTATGACAGCCATTTTTCATGATATGTTCCATAATACAGTGGAAGATTATGTGGATGATATTGTTATTAAATCACGAAAGCGTTGCAGTCATGTTGAGGATCTAAGAAGAGTTTTTCAACGATGCCGCCATTATCAGTTAAAAATGAATCCGTTAAAATGCGCTTTCAAAGTGTCTGCAGGCAAATTCCTGGGGTTCATTGTGAATAGGCAAGGTATAGATGTTGATCCTACAAAAGCTCAAGCAATTGCATCCATGACAGCCCCAAGCACAGTCAAAGAGTTGAAAAGTTTCTTAGGGAAGGTATCCTATATAAGAAGATTCATACCAGGACTAGCAGCTGTCACAGTACCCCTTATGCCGCTCCTACGGAAGAACTGTGTATTCAAATGGGAATCAGTGCATGAAAAAGCTTTCAAACAACTTCAACAAATGATGAGTTCAACAGCAACTATGATGGCACCAATCCCAAAGAAGCCTTTGGTCCTGTATCTGGCTTCAACAGAAACCGCTATTGGAGCTCTTCTAGCCCAAGAAGATTTGTCTGGTTATGAGCGGCCAATATACTATCTCAGCAGAATTCTCAGAGATGCAGAATTGAGATACCCTCGGATTGAAAGAAGTTGTTTATCTCTGATCTATGCCTTACAAAAATTCCGTCATTATTTACTATCTCATAAGATTTTTCTGATGACAAAATCTGATCCAATCAAATATCTCATGTCAAAACCAGTTCTTTCAGGACGAGCAGCTAAGTGGCTCCTTTCATTATCAGAATTTGATATTACATGCATTTGCCCTCGTGCCATCAAAGGACAAGCAGTAGCAGATCTATTGGCAAATTTCCCAGGAAATGATGATTTGATATTAAGAGAAGAACTACCAGGAGAATTCCCTGAAGCAATGACTATTGAAGCAGAAGAGGAATGGTTCATGTATTTTGACGGATCTAAAACTGCAGATTCAGCTGGGACAGGTATTGTGTTAAAAGCTCCTGGGGGTGAGGTAATGTCTTTTTCTTTCAAATTGGATTTTCCTTGCTCTAACAATATAGCAGAATATGAAGCTCTTCTCATAGGCTTGTCAATTGCTAAAGAGTTAAAGGCCAAAAGAATAAATGTAATAGGAGATTTCAATTTGGTAATTAGTCAAATGGAAGGGTCATTCAATGTAAAAGATGTTGGTTTGGCTCCCTACAGAACAGCGGTTCAAAGAATAATGACTAATTTTGATCAAATAGAATTCAAATATCAAGAGCGTACAAGAAACCGCCATGCTGATGCACTTGCTACTTTGGCATTAAAGTTAATATTTGAAGGAGAATCTTCTCAGGTGGTAATTGAAAGGCGTATAATAGCTACACCGCTGATGGAAGAATTATGTGACACAGAATCAGAAGAAGCAGATTGGAGAGAACCAATTTTGAAGGATGTCTTCTGCCTTAATGATTCAACAGTAGTCCCTACTACAACACTGAAAGTCTTAAAAAATTTCTTACAGATAAATGGGGATCTGTATTTCAAAGGGCCCGAAGGAGTTTTGATGAGATGTGTTGGAATAAAAGAAGCTAAGAAACAAATGATGCAAATCCACACAAAAATATGTGGGTATAATCCTTCTGTTAGTCTGTATAGGAGGTTACAGCGTTTTGGAATATACTGGCCAACAATGGAAAAAGATGCTGCTATGTTACAGAAAGAATGTTCTGATTGTCAAATATTGCCAGATAAAGAAGAATGTCACTTTACAAATTCTTGGGAAGATTGGAAAAAACCATACAATGACTACTTCACAAATGGAATAATGCCTACTGATCAAAAGGAATCCTTCAAGTTTAAGAAGAAAGTTGCCAAATTCTATTTTGACAAAGGAGAATTATTCAGAAAAGGATATAACGGTATTGCTCTCAAGTGCTTGTCTGGAAAGGAGATCGAAATAGCGTTGCATGAAGCTCATAGTGGAGATTGTGGTGTTCACCAAGGAAAAAGAAACTGTTTCAACACATTTTGGGGTTGGGATATTATTGGCCAACCATGGAGGCAGATTCACACCTATATGTTCAAAGCTGTCATCAGTGTCAGATAAGAGGAAATGTTATTCATGCACCTGCACAATCTCTACGGTATGTCTCTACGCCCTGGCCCTTCCATACTTGGGGGCTAGATTTAATTGGACCTGTTAATCCTCCTGCTGAAGGATATGTTTGGATACTTGTGGCTACTGAATACTTCACCAAGTGGGTGGAAGCTATACCATTAAGAAGGGCTACAGGTATCATGGTGGCTAAGTTTATTAAAGAAAATATTGTTTGCCGCTTTGGGATACCAAAGGAGGTCATCACTGATAATGGAACACCTTTCATAAATTCTAATGTGAGAGAATTATTGGAGAAATATGATATCAAACACAAGAAGTCAACCCCTTATTATCCTAAAGGGAACGGGCAAGCAGAGGCTACTAACAAGACTATCCTGAAGATAATTGGAAAAATGATAGAAGGAGCTCATAAAAAGTGGTGTGAAAGACTTCCAACAGCGCTCTGGGCTTACAGAACTTCAGCAAGGACTGCAACAGGTGTTACCCCTTTCTCTTTAGTATATGGGACAGAAGCCGTTGTACCTCTGGAAGTTAAGATACCATCTACAAGAATTGAAGTATTTGATGGAGAGGAGGCATGCCTCCAAGCTGCTAGATTAGCTCAGTTAGAAATTATGGATGAAAAGCGTGAAGCTATAGCTATAAAGACAAAAGCGTATCAAAAAAGAGTTGCTAAAGCGTATGACAAGGCAGTACGACATAGAATTCTAAAAGAGGGTGACCTGGTCCTTCGAACAGGTATTCATATCAGGAATGGTACAAAAGTGGCAAAGCTTACTCCTAATTGGGAAGGGCCATTTTTGATAAGACAAAGTTTTGACAGCGGTTATTGTCTTTTGTCTACACTATCTGGTGAAGTATTACATGATCCTATCAATGTAAAATGGTTAAAAAAATACTATGCTTAATGAGAAAGGTAACAAAATTTTCCTTTTGTATTCATATAAAATTTGACAAGAGTTACAAAAGAGTAAAGAAAAAGCTTTTACAAAATGTCAGCAGTAAAGCCTTTCTCATTTAGATATACAAGTCTTTCAGCAGAAGCCTTTAGACGAATATATTCTTCATGATCTGCTTTGATTTCTTCTTGTAGAACTGACAGACTATCTTGAGCAGCTTTTATTCCTTTTTCTTTTTCCTCCAGCATGGCCTGATGGCGGGCAATCTCCTGACGAATAATATGAATATTATCTTGATCGTTTGATATCGCTTTCTTGAATTCTTCCGCTTTGACCACTTTATTTTTGTAGGAACTATTCAGCCTGGCGAAGCTCTTGGCTTGAAAAAATGTAACAGATAAACTACTCAGAAAATCTGTTAACCATTTTACATTAACATTAATATCCTCTAACTCCTTCAGCTCCTGCCCCCAATCCTCGAAGGTCTTCATCCTCAAAGGCGTAAGATGAGGCTTGATATCTCTGATGTTCCGAATAATAGAACACACTGTTTCTATACAGCCCGCCCTGATGATGGGGTTCTTCAAAGAACAAGAGGAAGTTATGTCCTTATAACGCTTTGCTATTTCTGACCATAAAGGTAGAGAGCTTTCAGATACAGGATAACGCCTTAAAATCTCATCCAAAGAATCAGTTGGTGTCAGCGCAGTTGAAGTAGAAGGAGTAACAACATCTTCCCTCACAAAAATCCCTACAAAAGCGGACAATTCTGATGAAGCGGTCTCCATACTGGAACCAATGACTGAAGTATCTTCATGAATACTTCTTGGAGCGACTTCAGTTTCAGCATTAATATTCTCCTTCTCAACAATCTGTTCTGAAGAGCCGATGATAACGCTTTCTAGTAGAAGCAATAATTTGAACATGATATTCTCAGTGAAGATATCGGTTGTTGTGAGCGCTTGGACCACCAGGAGAAGAAGAGTTGTCGGAATGAGGAGTAGAAGTCATCCGATAGGATGCAGGAAGATTTTCAAAAGGCGGTTGCCGGGCGAGTTTTGAAACCAAAGATGAGACAGGAAAGAGATTTCAAATGGCTGAAGGCAGGAGGGTCCACATCCTATTCACGAACGCTTGTTTATGAGGTTTAACTCCCCAGGAAGTTCTTTTCATAAATAATAGTGTGCACTCGCATCAACAGCGTTTTTGTCTCTTAGGAAGAGCATCCAGGAACTACGACCTCAATTGTTGCCAGGACGCAATGTTTTCTTGTATTTCAGCCCTGAACGCTTCTCAGACAGAGGGCCTCAAAAAATAATACATACTGCTTAGAACACTAGAAGATTGTATAATCAAAGCATAGGAGTATGGATTCCATGATAAAGCATTTTAAAGCTACTACCTACGCCCCAGAATCATCAACAGGTAATCCAATTTAAGACCGGTGATGAAGATTGCGATGTCCTTTGCCAAAAGAAGAGACCTGGGCCTTGATAGCTTGC